>JAVQJL010006259.1:0-50462 GCA_036024295.1 Nannoperca obscura
GTCAAAGTAACATCTACATGAATGGCAGGACCCATGGTTTCACAGCAGAACATTGCCCGAAGCATCACACTACCTCTGCTGGCTTGTCTTCTTCCCATAGTGCATCCTGGTGCCATGTCATCCACATGATGTAAAAGTAAATGTGATTTAGTGAGCCTTGTCCACCCATGAGCCTGTCGCCAGTTCACTGGTTTTCCTTCCTTGGACCACTTTTGGTAGATACTGACCACTGCAGACTGGGAACATCCCGCAAGAGTTGCAGGTTTGGAAATGCTCCGACTCGTCCAGCCATCACAGTTTGTCCCTTTTCAATGTCGTCCATCACATCAACTTCGAGGACAAAATGTTCACTTCTTGCCTAATATATCCCACCCACCGACAGGTGCCATTGTACTGAGATAGTCAGTGTTCTGCACTTCACCTGTCAGTGGTCATAATGTTATGGCTGATCAGTGTGTAGTTTAATTCCCTTCAGCCCTTTATCCACCAGAGGGCAACAGAGAGACCTGATTTGTTTATTATTTAATTATTAATTTGTTTCCAAAAAGCCTAAAGTTAATAATGATCATCTGCTTTGTAGAATTTACACAAATGCAAAGTGAAACTGCATCATGTCGAAAATAATTTGGTTAAATGTTGTCATTTTACATCAATTGCCAAATAAAAAAATTGAGGCATCTTTTTCCGTAAACCCCTCCCTCACATAGCAATTGTCCAATCATAGCTAAGCAACCGTAGCTATGCACGTCAGGTCAAGCAATATTCTAAAACTTTCCAAAACCAGAAACACAAGAGCAAAAGTGTAGTGTCAGACTTTACACTAACACTACATTTTAAATAAGAAATTAAACCAAATATTGCTGTTGTTATACATTTACACATGGATATCACCTGCATGATACAGGACAGGGACTTCAACAATATACTTTACAGTGTCGCATGTGAAAACTACTGTACAGTAAACGTCTATATAATCCATTGGCATCTGTACGTATAAGTCAGAGTCCAGTTTCCTAGAGACAGTCCAGCAAACACACACAGCACCATGTTAATCCTGCTGCCATATATACTGTGGAATTATGATCAGGTGCCACGAGCAAACAGTCTGGATCTCAGTGTCATAAATCAAATAAGCATAAGGGGCTTTAAAGTCCCGACTCAGCGATAGCAAAAGAACAGTCTGACCCTAAAAAGTATCTTCCACAGATTCATTTCACTATAGAGAATGGTGATTTCCCATGGTAGTGTCCCATGCTTGATGCAAGTTTGAACAATGCACAGTGATTCTCTATAAATATGAAACTGTAATGATTAGCAGATTTCATGGCCCAGCAGGTCACAGTCACAGTGGTCTCAAGAGTCCACAAGAGACAGCTCGTCAGTTATCCCCCTGAACTGCCTGCTGCTCCACTGTAAGTAGGAGATGATGCAGCAGCCACACACACGTTACCAGAAATGTAAAGCATATGTTTAGAAAATGAGGAGGAACATAACAGTGCAGATGTCTCCATGGAATCATATGCAGAGGCCTTTGCAGTCACCCCCTGCTGATTGTGGCTCCAATGCAGGTAAAGGATTGGAGAGTCTGGATGACATAGAGGGGTTAGAGGGTTTACATGTTCTGGTCACACCACAGGCAGCACTCACGGTCCAGGAAAACTAGTCTTTTGTTCATTTACATTCCTACGACTTAAATTACAACAGACGAGTCCACAGCTTTCCGATTTTCAGTCATGCTAGTGGCGCGGCTCTATGGGTGTCAATGCCGGTCTCTCCATCTGTCAGTCCACATCAAAGCTGCTGTGCCACAAACACAAAAAAGTGTTACTATGTTTGTGACCGACTTTCAAACTGGACTTCTAAGTTTGTGCCCCTGCTGTTAAAGCTGAAGACAATTAAATGTCTAACATAAACAAGGCACATGTGATTTTGTGGATTCATTTAAAAAGGACTTGTCCTTGCATGAGTGAACTGAGCACTTGAGCGTGCTCACACAGACATAATTTGACACACACACACACACAGCCAAATTGCTAGTGAATGATCAGATTTTATCAGTATATAACAATAGCCATTGTTGTTTTTGGCTGGCGTGTGAAGCACATCTACCAGCCACTTGCATATTTTACCAGCTTTTGGCTGGTGGCTGGTGCTAATTTTGTGCCCTGCTGGGAGCCAATATCAAAGAGTGGCAGCATCCCGTGGTGACGAAATGTGTCTATGTTTAGTCAGTGGGCCTTAGCTAAATGTATACTGGAAACTACATTCCTGCCTTAAAACCACAGCTTAGCATTGTCTGCAGCCATTATCCTAATCAGACCAAAGGGGCCCTGCAGTCTCAGGGGGTGGGGTGGCAGGGTACATCTCCAACATCACACTCAGTAGCCAAAGAAAATCTCAGACAATCATCTACAGTAACAAGACACTATGGCTGCTTGAAGTTTGCTTCAAGATGGGAAAAGTCACTTAAAGTGTCGCTTGAACTTTCCGTACACAGCGGCTGTCTGAACAAAGCTAGTGTACAAGAGTAGAGAAGATCCTACCTAGAGCTTTAAATAGTTTACCCATGTGAAAGAGGAAAAACTGATTAACAACCGACTGCTGAAACTGCTGAAGTGAAAGTTGACGGGGATGTCATTTATCCCGCTCTGGCACACATTATTGTTCACACACATTATAATTAAGAAGCAGAGAGCAGTGATCCGTCAACACAACACGAGCATCACAATCACTGTTATCCTGAGATCACACCCGTTCACAGTGTGTGTGTGTGTGTGTGTGTGCGTGTGTGCGTGTTTCTATTTAAGTCTCTCAGTGATAGAGAGGAGGGACAATTGGGAGCAGGAGATAAATATTCTGGTGCGTTCTTCTCGCCATCACTTTGTGCCTTTCTGCATCCACAGCATAAACACAGTAAGGTAAGGCCATGAATCTCTGCTACACTAAAACAATTAGTACTTCTGTGTCATTCCCTCAGTCAGTATTAAAAGGTTGTGGGGGTTTGATCCGAGAACTTAGTTTTACTTTGAATTTGATTACTTAGATTAGACATTAAATGAAAACATTGGTATTTGGAATCAAAGTATAGAAAATAATCTGTGTCTGTTTAATATTACTGCCCCAGCATGATGCTGGAAAACCAACGAATCCATTATTTTCTGAAGTTTTCATAGAACTTTGTTGCATAAACGAAAGCGATGTACATGTACATTATTTTTATCCTTTTTCCTCTTTATATTGTGTATTAATGGGCCAGTTGCTTGCTTGGCAACTCAGCAGAGTATTCTTAAAAAGTTTAGGTCAGTACTTTTGTGAGAAATAAGGACCCTGTCTATATTTGCGTCTTCATCTAGTTAGGGGAAGCTATCCATCTTGAATAGCTGCCACTTTGGGACCTTGCATGCTTCTCCATGTCTGCCATCACTTTGCTTTCTGGCAGATGAGTGTGCTGTCAGCACTGGGAGGTGACTGGAGGAATTTGTCCAGCAGGACTTTGTCTGAGTAGGACAGAACAATGCCCGATAAACAAAACAAAAAAGGTTGGCTATGTGAAAAGTCACATGCTTTATTATTTAATTCAATTAACACCAGATAACAGTCTTCAAAAGATCAATATCTCTCTCTCTATTACTGCGTATTTCCATTCTTGTAACACTATACGGATGACTGGTGGAATGTAACTTTAGTGGAGCTAAAGCAGAAACCATAGTTAAGACCCTCTGGGGCACTAGAGCCAAGTGGTCCCCACTGCAGAGAACTTCAGAGGCAAAAATGTTTTATTTTTGTCTTCCAGGGGGAACTGAAATAGCCAAGATGCCTGAGAAAGTGTAAGTGTATTGTGTTTCTGTTATTGTTTCCACTTCCAAATCAGAGTATCAGTTTCGTGCAGCAAATGTGATTCATCTATAAAAACACATAATGAAATATAACACGGCAACTGTCATTAAAATGTTTGCTATTTGCAATTGAATGCTCATGCTACATTTCTTGTTATTGCTTATTTTCTACCCACAGACCGGAGGTAAGATTTCACAAGACACTTCTCACTTTAGGAAATCTCATAATTCAACAGGAGCACATAACAAGATTACCACTGGGCTGCTCAAAAGTCACACAAGCTTAAAAAAAAATAATTCTTTTTGCAGAGGAAATCTAAAATCTCAGCTTCCCGCAAGCTCATGCTGAAGGTGAGTCCTCAGGCCAAGTTGAAAATCAGACATGCAGTAAAAGCAACAGTTACATTTGCTTTGTGCTTGGTATTTCAGAGCATGATGGTCGCTAAGGCAAAAGAGGATCTGGAGCAGGAGCTGGAAGAAAAAGAGGAAGAGAAGGAAAAGTACCTGGAAGAAAAATCTCCTCCGATACAGACAAGTGGCATGTCCTTAGATGAGCTGCAGGTATAACTTTACATTAATACGGAGTTGTAATGTATTTGCAAACTAAAACTCTGTCAATTCTTTATGCTCAGTGAAATAATGTTGCTAAAGATCTGTTATTTTGCTCAGGAGGCAAGAAAATTAACATCCAAAATCCTATTATATTCTACACAGACGTTATGTGAAGAGCTGCACGCCAAAATAGACGTGGTGGACGAGGAGCGGTATGATATTGAAGCCAAAGTCTTGCACAACAGCAGAGAGGTAACTGTAACAGGTAACACTGGTTGAGAAAGATAACAACGAGCAGCATTGATAAACGCATACCTCGAAGCAGCAACAGTACGCCGACGTAGTCCGACAAGCACCGTACGTCGAAACACCTCAAAAGTTTAGCTTTGGGGCACTCAGTGTTGAAGTTGAATAGCTGTCACTATCTGTGGCAAATGACCACAATCTCAACTTTCTCTCAAGATCAAAGACCTGAACATCAAGGTCCTGGACTTGCGAGGGAAGTTCAAGAGACCCAGCCTGAGGAGGGTGAGGGTCTCTGCAGACGCCATACTGCGCTCCCTACTGGGCTCCAAACACAAGGTCTCTTTGGATCTGCGAGCTAATCTCAAATCAGTCAAGAAGGAGGACACAGAAAAGGTGCGTTTGGAAAAAATAAAAAACAAAATACAGACAAAGCTGAGGAGATTGGCTTTCTGCCAAAAGACAAACGACACAAGCCTGGTTTATTCCTGTAACGCACACAAGGTGCAGCTGTGGCAGAGGTGTTTTCCATGGTGATAATACACGATTTGCACTCTGATTAAGGGTGACAGCCAAAAGTGTGATGCAAAGGTCAAAATATCAGATTAAGTTTAACAAAGACTCCTCATTCCCAAGAGTCTTTCATAGAGAGGCAGCAGCTGAAGAGATGAACTCCATCCAACATCTGATACCATTATTTTAGGCTGGAATGCTTCTAAATGTGCAGAATATCTTCAGTCCAACACCACACTGGGGAAAGACTTGAAATCAAAGTACTGCTCTCTGTGATTCTCTCCGCGCAGGAGAAGACGGTGGAGGTGAGTGACTGGAGGAAGAACGTGGAGGCCATGTCGGGCATGGAGGGCCGCAAGAAGATGTTTGATGCGGCGAAGGGCCCCAACCAGTGAACAGCTGTTTTTCAAGAAACAGCTGCCGTTCATCTTACGTCAAATCCCATCGCTTGTAAACCAGAGAGAAGAATTAATACAGCACATAACATAAATGTATAAACTCTTGAGTGCTTCATAGGGTCACAGAGTTTTTGTGTCTTTCATATTCAGTACATTTTTCCTCCAACACCCAAATGTTCTGTGTGTTTAGTTTCATTATCACTGAAATAAACACAGCATATCCAGTCTGTCTTTTTTGAATATGAACTGACAAGCAGGGAAAGCTTTGCATTCACACACACACACACACACACACACACACACAGTGTCAGTGGATTCGGGATGTAATCCAGTTAAGTCAGATGACTCAAAGGTCGCAATCAGTGGAATAACAGGCATAGTGAAGACCCACTTTCACCAAAACCAAAGAACTTCCACCAAAATACAACTGAAGCTATAATCCACCACTGCTTAAATCTACAGCGTCACAACTCAAAATGCATGTACCACACCGAAAGCAAAAACAAAACTCATTAATGATTCACTCACGATTACTACCAATGCAAATACGGTAGATGGACAGCAGCACACGATCAGAAATTGCGAGAAAAGCGAGCTGATGTTAAGACATCAACAAGCAGATCTGCACAAGCGACGCATACTGTGCCCTGGTGAAGTGAAGCGGTGATACCTGGCATCTCTGCGGGGAATAAAGCCTTCGAGGTGAGCCTGTCTGCCGGGGGACAGGAAGCATACGCGTAGGCTACATGTATATATTTTTTTACTAACAGTGAGCTGAGGTGGGGGTTGGGATGAATTTGAACTCATCCCCATTATTTAAAATCGTGGCTACAACCATGTGTGTTTACATTAATGATACACGAAATGTTTCAATTACAACAACTCTCTCATTTGATACATCCATCAAAGATGCGCAATAAAATCTTTACATAAAAATCAATTAATCGATTCATACATCTTGAAAATGTCAAGAAAAGAAAAAACATTTTTGTTTTGTCCTCACAACAGTGCAAACTTCAAAATAATTTACTGTACAATCATAAATATCATCACATTGGAGAAGCTGGAGTTTACACATGTTTGGTATTATTGCTGGAAAAATGAGTGAAACAATTATTCAATTATAAAAATATACAATTTAATGATCATTCCAGTCGTAAGTAAGTAAATGTTTCAGCTCTAATCTATAATATTTTTCTAGTAGGCTAATACATTAATAATTAACTCTTATTCTGATTATTTTGACACTTATGGATGAAACATGTTACCCTGCAATCCTGGATAAAGAAAGATCCCCAATGATATGCACATGGATAAATAAAAAAGAACGGACAGATATCCTCTCCAGTTTTCATTTCTGCCACAAGGTGGCAGCATCAGCTCAGTCAGTTTACTGACATTTCTTTCTAACAAGTTTCAGCCTGGCAACTTACAATAAAAACATGGATCCGAGCAATATTAACGTCTAACTAACTTATTGAAGGGGTAAATTAATAATAGATCTTAAAACTTCTGAGACCTGTTTGAGTTGATCCTTGTCAGGACTGGTGCCATGTCAAGGTACATTAGAAGGCCTAAGTGCTTTCTCTTGTTTGTTTTAGTTGACTCAGGTGCCAGACGGGTGGGGTTTTCAAGAACAAAACCAGGTGGAGAAAGTGTATTCATTCAAATGAAAGTACATGGAATTCAGTACAGTTATTGTCTTCATTACACGGCCTAACATATTTTATTGCACGTCTCTCAACGGATTTTAGTAAAGTAACGCACTCTAAACATTCAGACACAAAATGATTACAATGGGGTGTTTTATTAAAGGGTTTTAAATCAATCATATGTAAAGCAGAATATCAGCTTCTGCATTATTAGCTTTTCAATCCTGTAAAAGAAAAGATGCCAAAATGTTGATTGATTGAACTGTAGAGATCTCCTCCTACTTTACAAGAATTGGAAACATGTTATAACACAAAAAAACGTAGTCAGTTGACTGTTAGTGTTCAAACACCCAAGGCTTTATGCAGATTCTTTTTATATGTAAACAACCAAAACACAGTTCAAATATGTGACACAAATACAAAATTAATCCCCAGAGGCAATACAAGCACTGTTTTAATTTTTGTATTGAAGATACAAACACAAACACACATACAGATGTCTTTTTCTGAGTCATACTAGAGAAAGAAGCGTTGGCAATTTGTTCACCTTTTTTAATGCAAAACACGTATTACTTCCTGTGTATGCTTATATTTTGATGTACCAAACTAAAGTTGAGCTCAGACAATATTTATATTGAAACAAGACTTGAGTCAGACCTATGTCACAGAAATAATTGGTCCTAATTACAGACATCTCATGCAAGATGTATAATTAGTACTACATACCCAATGCCTGCAGTAAGGCTCTTTTGCATCGTCAAGCTAATTAAGGAACTGCATCTACATTTAACCATCCAAACAAAACATTATACGTTACAAGGACTACAATGTACTGTCTGACATACGTGGATAACACAAAAACACACACACACACACACACACACACAAATGATAATGATAACAACTATGAAGTCTGTATATCAAGATTAATTGATTTCATTTATTTAATTATTTCAATAGTTTCAAAATGTTTCCGGGGGAAAAACTCATATAAAAATGCCAAATAACTGCTGGGGCTTCTCTTTGATGTTAAAAAAAGAATATATATCTGCCAAAGCTCAATCCACCTCTGTGAAGGAGCTGGCAATAGTATATAGTACAGCTCCAGGGCATAGCAATGCATTGCTGCCAATAGTGCTAGATCAGTTTATATTTTATTACATGCACAGCAGTTGTCTAGTAGTACCTAATAAACTAAATCGAGGATTTAGGGATATATCATAACGCATGCACATGGATAAAAAATCAACGACAGATTCATGAGGACTTCACTTGAAAAACGTAACTCCTTTAGGACTCAGCTCTTGTTTGGCTTGATTAAATACTCCAATATAGCAATAATTAAGAAAAACTAAATGTATACAGTACCAGTCAAAAGTTTGGACACACGTTTCCATTCACTTGAATGGGAAAGTGTAACTACTGTTCGTATTTTGCTTCAGGCCTGTTGAATGGACAAAATTATGTAAACAAACTAATAACAGCTTTGAATGGCCAATGTTCTTAATAGGCTTAACATACAGCATTCAGAGACCTGAAAGACTTGTTAGTGACTTGCATTTTTCCTCTGAAGATTACAGTATGTGACTTGACTTTTATTAGCCCCACAAGGACTCAAGACTTTGCTTTGACAAGATTTGAGACATGACTCAAACTTGTCTGGACTGACGTGAGGCTTGAACTCGCCCCAGGAGACTTCTGAACAGCATCAACTGAGCAGGTGGAGGGGAAACTCCATTTAGTCATCCCCACAAACAGATTTACACTTTAGCTCCGGCTCACACCAAACATCTGATGAGTCATAATCCCGACTGTGGGGGTCAAACACAATACTGACAGTAAGCAATGGGAGTATCAAAAGACTTAGCATGGTCTTAAAGGGTGTTATATATAACATGTCAGTGCATGTGAGGACTGAGGGCAAAGACTCAAGATTGAAGGCGAGGAGCAGGAGACGGTGCCGTTAAAGGGAGTGAGTTTGATTTTACTCATTCCACTGGCAACCTGCTATGGGAATAATGTTCAGTGATTTGATTGTATTACACATACAGTCTGGGTAATACATTGTTGCACAATCATGTAAACAAGGACAATCTGTGTGATAAATGTGGCAATGATCAGCATCATAATTATGGGGGTTTCTTGCTCGGAAATCAGAGCTTAAGCCGTCTCCTTTTTGTATTTGTGTGCACACAGGTGTTGGTTTACAAGGATTAGTTCTAACCTTGGTCATGTCAGCCAGACATAAAATACTGAAATCTTTTGAGAGCAATAATCCTGTGCTGTTCAGGTCTAGGTTTTTGCTGCGTAAAAATAGACAATGCAAGTCCATGGAGAATGCATGTTTTTCCATTCTGGTTAATGCCATCTGCCATCTGTTTGCAGGTATGTGCCCACCCATTGTAGACATGGGCAGCTTCCCGCCATGTGATCCACTACTAGGTTTAAAAGCTTATGGCCCACAAAGACGGGCACAGTATAGCCTACAACTCCCCATTGAGTCCCGTCTCTGCGCCCATCGCACTCTCTGGGTAAGTCCGAGTGCTCCTCCTGTATGTTTTTAAACTGTATTATCGCTATTATCACCTTAGTGCAACCATCTGTCAGACATGTGGGCACAATTTGGCATTATTTTATCACCTCAGGCTGTTGTAGATGCAGTATCACTCACTACCCTCCTCTGAATGTGACTTACTTTTGCAGGTGCTGCAACCTAAACATGTCAGACACAGCAGATGCCACGTACGAGTGAGTAAATGCACCGTTTCTGATGATATCAAAGCTATGCCAGCACACATGGAATCAATTTATTGATTAATTTATTTATTTTAACAAAATATTTTGCGGTGTGTTTTTTTTTTTTCTTCTTTCAGGGGACAACGTAAGTCATTGTGTCAACATGAGT
Source organism: Nannoperca obscura (assembly GCA_036024295.1). NCBI lineage: Eukaryota > Metazoa > Chordata > Actinopteri > Centrarchiformes > Percichthyidae > Nannoperca > Nannoperca obscura. The sequence continues at coordinate 10,100 of JAVQJL010006259.1, forward strand.
CTTTGCAGTTTGTTACTGACGTTTAGTCTCTAGGCTGCAGATTCAGTAAGAAATTCTGTCTTGCTGGATGCTACACAGCTGCTTCACGTGACACAAACGCATGAAAACTGTTATTATGCTGCATGTATACGTATCAGAAATGCATTTATCTCCACGGCCATGTTTAATATTCTTGTGAAGTGCGTTGGCATCGTTGACCTCTGCTCTTTACCCCTCTCTGTGTGTGCGCTGTGAAGAAGACGAGGATATTGTTGGTATGTACTTTAATACAAACAATATCTGTGAGGCTGGTTGTATTTTCTTTTTTTTGCCACTTTGCTACCTGCTTTACACGCTTGAGCCTTGCATTTAGACATTCTTAGCAGCTTAACACACATCATCTGCTAAGCTGCTGGCTTCACCTTACAGCATACTGTATTTTTGACGTGTCAGTGCCACTGTAGAGGCAGCTGCTGTCCTTGAGCTCTTCTGCCACGTTGACCTTTGTCCTCTCAGTCAGTCATCTCTGTCCGAGGCTGGAGATAGTAGGAACATCCCAGTGGATCTGTCCTTTCAGTATAAATGGTGCAATGGGTCGCCATCAAGGAGATAAAGGGTCGTACCTCTATTTCCGTCTCCGTTGTGTGACCATCCATGTGGACCACTGCACAGCCCCACTGACCCTGAAACTAAGTGGCACCTGTCTCCCGCTACGTGGAGTAGAGTTGCTGTTAGAGAGCAATGTAGGTCAGCCTGTGTTCTCTATAGAGAACCCTGGGAAAGATAGCAGCGCAAGCACAATACCCACTTTCATTATTTGTGCCTGTTAGAGGCCTGTTAAATGCAGATTGGCTTACCTTCTTTTCAGGGGAAAGAGGTTGAGTTACCCTCTGTGGCCGAAGGGGCTCTGAATAAAGTCATGGTGTCACTTTTTCCCCACAGAGGCCCAATGAGGAAAGCAAAACAACACAGCACTACTTTAGCAAATAGTGAAAAAGCTAAATGAGACTGTGGGAAAGCTGGTGGAATTTGTAAACTTTTATTTTTGATAAACATGTTTTTAAAAATAATATCTGCACAGCTTCATTAGAAAAAAGAAGGAATATTTAAATGCCAGTGTCATTTAAAAGAAGCTACATATCCTCCATTGCCAATAGTTGCATTTTTAGGGAATCAGTGAATAAAAAATTCCCCAGTCAAAGGTTAAAATGAACGGCAGGTTGTAGAATATAAGAACAATTAAAAATTAGTAAGTAAGAATATAAAAAAATTCTGAGGTCTAGAAGGCACTGTCAAAAATACACACAGATGGCAGAAATAATGTTGTGAGATTGTCACATTGTTTGCTTGCTTCGCACAGAAGATGAGGAAGAGGAGGAGGAGGTAGTGGACGAGGAGGATGTAGAAGGTAGTACTGCTTATGCTAATATCAGTTTGCATGCCAGCAATAAATGGCAACTACATAGTGTAATTATTATTAGTGTACAAAAGGAACATATTGCCACTGTCCCATGGAAAACCATGTTACTCCTAAAATTCAACTTTTCACAAGAAGAAAAACAGCTTCATCATGATGCATTTCTCAGATAACCCGATGGATCTTTAAAATTGTTAATTTAGCTTAATATTTACGTTGCCAAATTACAAAATATTAGGAAATACATGGTTTCCGCTAAAGGGTGGAGATATATAAGTCTGAGAATATAATGTGATACCATCAGTACCTGTATAATTGCTGAAAATGCAGTTATTGTAGAAATCTTCTTGTGGTGTGGTTTAAAGACGTACATTAACAACTTAAATATAAATCCCCGATCATGTAGATACAAGATGTTTAAAGGTTAATAATGATCAGGTATTTTGATATTTTTATATTCTTGTTCCTTTTGCTTTCATTTACAGAATACTATTGAAGTATCAGAATCTGGTGTCACTATAGAAAATAATAGAAATGTTGCCTTTCTATGTGCCTTGTGTTAATTTATTCCTTTGATACTCTTTAACAGATAAACGATATACAAATAATTGATCACTGTTGACTTTGCACTGACCCTTTCATCTTTCAGCAGATGCTTCAGAGGAAAATGAAGGAGGTATGGACAGGTTACTTTAAAAATACTGAGTGACATTTTTAAAAATAAGCTGCCTCATAAACTAATGTTTTTACTTTTCTTCATGTTTTTGTTTTGGATACACAGAAGATGCTAAGCCCAGGATAAAGTAAGAACAGAGTACTTACATAACTTACATAGAAACACAATTCTCAATGAGAGACATTCTAAAATAAAAGCCTTTCCTTTTTCCACCCTACTCAGGCCTTGTTTTGTGCCCGGCTTGGCAGCTCCCAAAATCCCAGAGGGAGAAATAGTGGACTTTGATGTGAGTTCAGCTCAGGACTGATGAGAGTTGCACCTTCAAACTCGCAAGCTCACATTTCGACTTCTTGCTATTATTTTAGGACATTCATCGAAAACGAATGGAAAAGGATCTGACGGAGCTCCACACTCTGATTGAAGCTCACTTTGAGAAGCGCAAAAAGGAGGAAGAAGAGCTTCTCAGCCTCACGGATCGCATCGTATGTTCACATCTCACTCTTGCACTGCAAGATATCCCTTGTTTAGTCTCCAATATTATCATTAAGTGTCGTCTTTTTAGTCACATTTTGAGTTTACAGGTTTTGTTTTGGTCTGTTAAATGTCTTTTCTTTTCCTACTTCAGGAGAAACGCAGGTCAGAGAGAGCAGAGCAGATGAAGATCAGGGCAGAGAGAGAAAGAGAACGGCAGAACAAAGTAGCAGTACGTATACGTAGACAGATAATATTTACAGATCATAGCTAACCGACAGACAAGCTTCCTAAACCCTGCAAGGCGTCTAGGAAGCTGTCAGCCACAGAAACATTTTAGAAACTCGCTTTTAAACATTACAAAGTCCTACCTCAGGCCAAGCCCACATATTCATTATACTAAACCAAGCTCACACAATGTCACTCATTCACAAAACTGCAGACGAATAATTGAAGGTACCATCATGTCTTTTCCACCAGGAAGAAAAAGCGAGAAAAGAAGATGAAGAGGCAAAGAAGAAAGCAGACGACGATGCCAGGAAGAAGATGATTCTGTCCAACTTGAGTTTCACTGGATACAAGGTGATGATTTTGTTTACCTAAAAAACATCATAGAGCGATAGAGGCATGAGCAAATACTGTGAAGCACATCGCCACAAGTTCTCTCTTTCTGACCAGCAGACGCAGACTGGGCCAAAAAGACAAACGGAAAGGGAAAAGAAGAAGAAGATCCTGAATGAACGACGCAAAGAGTTAAATGTTGATCAATTGAAAGAGGAAAAACTCAGGTAAAAGAATAAATAACGAGAAGTTTCTGTTCTTCCATGATCAATTTCAGGTAAAATAATCAAACTACTTGTCATTATTATTCATCATGTGAGCACTCTGAACTGATTTATTTCTTGTCTGTACTGATACAGGGAAAAAGCTAAAGAAATGTGGGACTGGATGCGTCAACTGGAGGCAGAGAAGTTTGAACTTCAGTATAAGCACACGAAGCAGAAGTATGAGGTAAGACAGCGTGCAGACATTCTTCTTCATCATTATCATGTGTAGCCTGCATCACCAATGTGTCTTTTCAACAAACACATTCTAGGATGAAGGCCAAAATGTAATCAAGCCATGACAGAAATATTTATGAAAACATTTTCTTACAGTTATCTTACACACAGTTCTTACACAATATAATGACAACCAGTTTCTCAGACCCCCCGTTTCTCTCTGAAGCTACTCCCTCATGAATGTGGGATGCTAAACTGAGTTACTAACATGTGAGATCATCTAAATTCATTTTGTATTAATTAGCGCTAGATGTGGCAAAAAAAGAAGAAAGTGCCGTTATTTTAGGCCTACTTATTAAATCTGTTTCAGGAGTTGCACATTCCTAATACCAAATATTTACTGCATTTTGGCTTTGTATGGCAATATCTAGATGTCAATGAACTTTTAAACATCTTTTCCGCAGGTCACCGTGCTGAGAAACCGGGTCAGTGATCATCAGAAAGTGTAAGTCTTTTGTGTTATGGATGTTCATATCACGGTGCATATATTACGATTTTAACACATGTATTGCATGAAATAGTTAGTGTTGTAGTAAAGCATTTATGTGACATAATATCACTTCTGTATATATGACCTATTTTCATAACATAGTAATTTAACATCTGTGTCATGTAAAAAAAATACTTTATGGACAACAGAGTAGATGGTAGAAATACAAAATCATAAAAACGTAGATACCTAAAGGCAGAAAACAGCATTCAAGTAATAATTCCCTGCTTAGATTCATAAGTCTGCCCTGATAGAAACTTTCACCTAGTGATCCCCTCAAGTTTCCACCTCCTCCTCCTTTTTTAACTTCCCCTCAGCTTTTCTCAGAACACTAATCTCCATTTGTTTGAAGCGACGTCTGTTGTTTGTGCCAGCTGGCCAACAGCAGGACTGAAGTTTCCTGAGTACACCCAGACAAAGAGCACTGAGCACGAGCACAGACGTTTTAACAAAGGGCAGGCTGAGGAATCTGAACATACTGTTTATGCACTTGATCGAGCTGCTGGAATGGAGGTACAACAGCTGAGAGATTTTGTAAATGCTATGTGATATCACTGTATTAATGTAGCTCACAATACAACAGTGACTCGCCCCTGCTGTCTTCCAAATCACAAATCCTTCCTCTTGCTCTCATGTGCCTGTGCTACAATGAGGGCTCATGCTCTAAACTCAACTTTAACAAGCTTACGATATTGGCATCCCTGCAGAATATGACACTGGCTTTGCAAACTAGTACTATCACTGATCATTTCAAACAATGATCCCTTTGATTTATATTAGATTTTTTTATTTCCAGGTAAAACAGCTTTTATGAAAATTATTCATTTTCAGAAATTAAAAGAGGTCACAAATCCCCCCCCCCACACACACAATTTGTCACAGTTTTACCTAAAATTGGTTTGCATTCATGGGGAAGCTGCAGGGGTTACGTACCTCGGTAGCAACAGCAGATAAAGATAGCAGTCAACTATTTGGTAGCAAATCCCCTTCCAACAGCAGACAGCTATTGCTTTCAGTAGCTACAGTATCTGAGGCCAGCAGCAGCTTTCTTCAGAACAGTGGTTCCCAACATGGGGTTCAGGACCCATGGCAGCAGTCACACTTTTTGGGGTGTAAAATAAGAACGAACTACACTGTAAAAACTAAATCGTGCTTATTTTCTTCTAAAAATAAAAAGTAATTTTACCTTTTCGTGCTGCTGGAATTATTCCAATGAATTATAATTATGGAAATTCATTAAGGGGTCAACTTGACCTTGACCTGATGAGATTGTAAAACAAAAGTTTCAGGATGCCTACATCCTACGACACAGATTCTGGTCTGCAGGTTACGATTGGTAAGAGAAGAGATGTTTGCGGTCTCATACAATGGTGAGCTGATGTGTCAAAAATTCCCGTTCTGACAAGAATTTCCCTCAAAAAAGTTTGGTTTCAAATTCAGCTACAGTGAGCAACTTATTTGTATCAGTAGAATAAATTACATATCTGAAGTTTGAACATTGGAGGCAAAAGAGAGCATGAGCCAGACAACGCTAAAATAAATGTTCCCATGGAAGGGACATGACATACAAGGTTCAGTTTGCATTACAGGTTGGGTAGGTTGTGTGCTGGTTTATGTGGCAGATCATCTGCTGACTTTTGCTTTTTTCTCAGCTCAAAGGGTAGCAGGAGCAAGCGTGGCCTGAGGAAGTAACAACCAGCATCGACCTGAGGAAAACCGGCAACTTCTGGTTTCCACGAAATTATTGAGTGTAACATAATCTGCAAATTCTAATTACTTAAACGTGCAAGAACAAACTACAACTCTGAAAATATCATAAGATGCTCTTAAATATGTTATCTGTGAAATGAAGTGCATGCTGAGTTCATCTGCAGGAATGTAGCAGTACAGTGCAATGTGTTGCAGCTTGTGTTTATTTAACAGGGATTTGACATTAGGTGTGTTACCCATTATAATGACTTTAGTGTCTGAAAGGAAACAAATATATCAAGATTTTCAATGCAGTTCTTAATTGTATGTCCCACCACTAAATCTGTCATTTTTCGAGTGCTAAAGGTGAATTTGAGGCTGATTAATTGGTTCTTGTGTGTACGATTTTGTGGTTGCAATGAATTAAATCTTTATTTAACAAACCAGAAATAGTGTCCATTTTCTCTTACGCCTTTGGTTCTTTCCCTTGTGGGAACTTCAAGATGAGTAGTAACTCCATGGCAATTAAGTCACACCTTTTTTAATGAGGTGAAATTATGTTTTCCAAAACTGGTCATGTGTAGTTTAGGTATTGTGATTGGGAGTTTCGGACCAGTTCATTTTGGCTGAAAGCCCCTGTTTTCTTGCTTGCAAAGCAGGCCTGATGCGTGCCAAGAGAATTATAGTTTTTTCTATAAATGACATAAATAAATATGAGCACATAAATCTATCAGTGTAAAATGACTGAGAATGATTATGAGCAAAGATCAGCTGTGCCAGAATTCCCTCGTGGCTGTTGGGTGGATTATGTGGTTTGAACAGTGGGGGACCAAAGTTCAAATCCGGTCAACAATTACATAATTCCCAGAGTGCAACAACAGCTACACTGTCTGGCTCTAAGAGCTTGCTCCTCTTAAGCCTCAAAAATGAATAATAAGGGTGGCGTAAACAGAATTGGAAAGATGTGTTTCCAATGCCCAGAAGCATTTTTTAAACTCTGCAGCCAAAGAGAGGCGTGACAAGACGTGAGCGAGGTTTGACAAAACTGTTTATGCTGCACCAGTGACTATGGCGAATGACTAATAATGAACCCAAATTCCTGGATTTTGTGATTATCCATGAATTATTTGTCACTTCTACAGCTCCAAGAGTCGATCTCTGTCCGCTTTATTGACACTTTTTTGGGATACAAATAGATCATTTCAAGGTCACACACATACATATGAAAAATGATAGATGATAGAAGAAAATGTAAACACACTTCACTGCGTATGACTATGTCACTGTTTTTAAAGCAAAAGTAAAAAACAGAAAATTTCCTCTGTCCAAGCTTTTTCAAAGACTTTGTTATAATCTTAAAAAAGCAATTTCAGTGCAAAATAAAATCTTATCCCTCGTGTTATTATTATTATCTAATAAAGCTAGCTAATGGTACCAGATTACACATTGCAGGTACAGACACAACATTTACATTAAAAGACTTCACCTTTTTCCCTACAAAGCACAAGTAACCTTAGCATAACATTGATGGAAACATTATGAGAATGCATGTATAAAAAAACAATCCGTACGTCATTGTGAAATGAGAAAGGATGTTGCCGAGCGTTAGCGTCCCGCGGCGTCTGTAGGGGGCTTTCAGGTGAGCGCCGTCGGTAAATGACTTTCAGAGATCCGTTCGGGCTGTCGTGTTAATCGACAATTTGAACCGACTTGTGTGCCTCTGTGGTGATGTCATTTACAAATAAGGACTTACTCATCCCTTGCTGCAGGACAAATAGTTAAATACAAATCAGTGTGCAACCTCAGAAATTATGCTGAACTTGCATTAAGTGACGCACTGAGCTCATGGAAATTCACCTTGAGTTGGCAGATGAACTGTATTCGTACCCTCATTAGTGTTATAATGCATTGTGCTTACGTGCAGTTATACTTTTGCAAACAAAGTCCTGTAAGTTTTTCCTTGAACCTGAGCTACTAGATTCCTCCGTCGTATCACTTCAGTCTCATTCACTGGGCATTTCCTGACTACACTGTCTAATCCTTCAACCTTTCTCCCTCCGTTTCTCACAAATACCTGAGAGAGGTGTGGACTTTTAAGTTGATGGTAGGAAACGGAGGACACACCCTAACGCTGACAGATCTTGGCACTCAGGGTTAAGCTTCAACTCACCTTTTTCAAGAAGCTTTGCAAATCTTTTTCTGACCAGAGGTTGTAGAGAAGCAGAGCTGCAGCCTTTTTGGATTTAGGGAGATAGCTTAACGGAGGGGAAACAATAGTTAAAGATCTGTTTGGAAATGTGGAAATCTAACATGCATGCAACATATAACCCCCGATGAGTCATAGGTATTTCCGATATCTTGAATAATCTTATGTAGCACATTTTCTCTCTGCTCAAATAACCGTACCCGTTCTGGCTGAGATCATTCAGTGAGTTTATCAGGTTGTTGTTTAACAGGTGCTTGCCCATCTCTGGTTCCTTCATAAGAAGACAGTTGGCAGTCTGGCAGGCCATGGCCAGTGTGTCATCAGACTCATTCCCTTTCTTGGTGCCTGTGCCGATGATGCTCAGCAGCTCCGGGAGGGTTTTACGAGCTTCAGTGACAAGGCAAACAAAACCCACTGGCTGTTTAACACTCGTAAAACACGTAAATGTTTGTTTAAGATAATGGGTTTTAACATAAGGATGCAAATCTGACCTCTATTATGAAGCAAAGAATATTCTAAAAACATTGTTAGATGGATTTTCTTATTTTTAATACCTTATTTATGTTTAAAACAAGCCGTTAACATGTTTATTTGTTTGAAATGAAGAGAAAATACTTGAAATTAATGAACGTTTAAAAAAGCACCATACTACACGTTTGGTTTTGCACACGTCTTCTTACCTATGGCATTGTGCAGGTTTGGGTTCTTGGTCAGGTTTCCTACCAAAGCCATTGTGCTCCTCTGCAGGTTGACTTTGTCTGACTTCAAAAGGGGACTGAGAGTTTGCAGGCCATTCAGTTTCTGCACAATCATCTGGCTCATTACACCAGAGACCTGTGAATACAGAAAACCACATAAAGTCCTTAACTAAAAAAATGAGCATAAAAAGCTAACTTAAAAGTTGACCTACAATTTTTTGTGGTAGAAATAATATTTAAAATAATTATTTAAAGGTAATCCAAACTAGTCTCCATAAGCGGACCAGATGTAAATCAAATGTTGTCCTGGTCAGTGTGTAACAGCACAACCTATTTTTTCTTACAATGCCTTTATGTGCGGTGAGGTTCTGCATCGATCCACAACAAGCTTCCTGTGTTTCTTCTCGCTGGCTAGAGCCAAGCAAAGACAGGTAACTCTGCAGAGTTTTGGAGTGAATCAGCCAACCTGCCCCATTAGGTTGTGGGTCCTCAATGACTGGAAAATAAAAGTGGTGCTGGACAAGAAAAGGGGACATATGATCTTCAACATGTAGCTGTTAGAGCACACACTTTTTGAATTTCACTGTAGGATTATTTAAAACAAAGAATTCTAGGAAACACAAGATGAATCTGGATGATTTGCAAAACATAGTGTCAACATAAGTCGCACTCAGGAAAAGGATTAACGACAAGATGCATGCTAACAAGTGCTTTCTATACAAACTGACAGCTTTTTGTAGGTACTGTCTCCTGTAAAGTATTTCAGATGAGTATCCCTTGGGCATCGGTATGTATGTTTGTCTCTGTTGTGCAGCTTCTTCATCTCACCTCATGTTCGGGCAATTTACTCTGTGGACTGAAGCAGCCGATGGGGCCCGTGTCACTCTGGCTGTGGCGCTTGTTGACAGTCTTAGCCAAAGCTGTGATCCTGCTGAACATAGCCGGAGCCTCATCCTCCAGCTGGAAGGTCAGGTTGTGCAGGATGCACACACAGTTTTCTACAGACTGTTTCAACACACAACATGAGGGCACATGAAAGACTCAGGGTAACGTGTGTTGTACCATGAGGCATTCTGACAAATAATCAACATAATGACTTCTTCAGATGTTCACCGGGGTGGACACAGAAATAGCAGCACCTGTGCTAATTGCTAATTAAAGCTCAATTTCCATTAAGCACTTTGACATAGGCTATTGTATTGCACTGTAATATCTTTAATTGAAATATTAATTAAAATAATTGTATTGTGCAGGTGTTGCTGTCGCTTTGTCCTATTGTGTGAAGGTGTGACGTCCATGTGAGTGAAAGAGAAAATGAGAGTACCGACACACAGAGAGAGATAGAGCACAGGATTAACAACCAGTATAAACAAACATTATTTTTCCTCTTGCTCACCTTATCATCTGGTTTTTCCGCCTCCACACAGTCTTTAACATAAGCGACCAACGAGTCGACCAAACCGTGACACTTTCTCATCGCCTGTCTATTGTTCTGCTTCGCGCTGCTTAGGTTTCTGTTGAAAATGTGAAGTTAAACAATGTTTGGACACATTAAAGAGTGTACAGGCACATCAGTGCAAGATATATTCTTGGCAAACGCGTACAGTGCATTCTATGAAGAACATAGCCACAGCTATGAGTGTAGACTACAATATAACCACATAATGTAAATATTTAAGTTAATTAATACTCAGGCATTGTACTGGGTTTATTTATGGTTCAGATTGAAACAGTTATGTAAAGTCTTCTCAGCAAAGGTTTAAAGAAGGGATTTAATAGAAAATCTGTTTTGCAAAAAACATTTAAAACATGAGTAATGCAGGGATGCCGTATTAAACCACATTAGTTTTAGCCAAGTATACCTAATAAACCAGCAACTGAACGTATGTCATATAGTGATTATATTTAATTAAAGTAAAATGTAACACACAAAGCTGTGTCAAATAGATCCACTTTTTTGAGTAAATAAATGATCCTTTATAAAAAGAATAACATTAATAACAACAATAACAATAATAAACTGTTTTTATAGCACATTTTCGTACAGGGGGTGTAGCTCAAAGTGAACAAACAAGAAAATAAAAACATGCAAAATAAAATAGCACAAATACAATGCAATGTATTACAATGTAATGCAAGAAATCCAAGCAAAGAAATGAGTAAGAGCAAGGACAGGTATGCCAAGGACAATATAATGTGTATAATGTGAAAGATAGCAATAAAGAACAATACAATGTGTCAAGATAAGACAAAGACATACAGACATAGATATGACTTTTCTTGAAAAGAATCACATAACGCTGCCCTGTAAAAAGATCTGTGAAAAAGCTTTCTCATTCACATCCACTGTGATTAATTCAGGCCTTTAAAACATGTTGATGGAGCAAACGTTTAACTCTTAACCAGTTTTGTTCCGACCACAAATCTCTATAGGAAAACACTCCTAAAAGCATGTACAAGTTATACCCAATCCCCTGTGCATGTTTGATACATTGCATTGTATAAATATATAATAATGTATTAACTGCGTGGCCCAGAGTTGGGCTACACATAGGCAATAAGATCCTAAGCCTCATGAGAGCTAAAGCAAAGGCCCTGTCATAATATCAGGTGTTCAGTTGAATGTTTTGCTTACCTTAGACATCCGGTGGCGTGAAAGAAGATCTCAGGTTCTTCTCTGTCATTGTCGGTCCACTTTGGACCTGTTGTGTAAGGCAGGATCACACGCTCCATTAAGACAGGCAGAGCACTCTTCAGCAGGTCGGGCTTCGAGCTGTCTACAGAGGACAAATTCCACAGCAGCCCTGCGAAGAAAATGAACGTTGTTTAAGCAGCATGTCGATAAAATACAATATCAAATCAGTGCCTGTGATAAAAATATTGATATTTTTAATGATTTTATAGGTTTAATGTTTGAGTGCACAATCAAATATTTTAATTGAAGCTAAATGTATTTTTTTGATTTTGGCGGTATGCTTTTAATAAGATTTTGTAAAATGACAGCACATACCAATACCTTAGTGACTAATAACAGTCTCTAAACAGTGTTATGTTATTCTACAACACAAGTGGATCTCTGCCTGACTACACGCATGTAAAGGGTTGGATATTTCAGGGCTAACTTGTACCTGTCAGCTGTTTCTGTATCTCTACAGAGTCTGTATCTCTGAGCAGAGCCACAGCTTCTGTGATGCCACCGCAGCGATTTATCTCCTCCTTGTTATTGTCGCTTTTAAAGGAGAGGTTACGGAGGGCAGCCAAGGCCGTCTGGTAGACTGGTGGACTGGAGGTGCGCAGCAGACCCACCAAGGGAGGGATCCCATTGAGCTTCAACACCTGCGAAACAAGAAGGCTTCAGCAGTAAGCACAGCTGAGGAACACAATCATTTACCACCGTCCAAATGACAGTGATTTATGCCATATAAAGCCTATATTTTCTATGATTACAATGAGTTAAATATTACTTCACTTAGAGAAATGGCAGGTAAAAAAAAAACATGTCAGACATGAGGGAGACTGACTGACCACTGCTCAGTCTAGCATGGCTAGCGAAGTGAAGCTGGTAGTCAGAGCTAACAAGCAAAGAGCACCTACTGTCTGAATGTGTTGTAGCTGGGCTAGCAGCTCTACTATGCTGTTTATCCCGGTTAACGTTACAATTTCTATAAATCTAAATGTGTTTTTAAGCTCAGGAGATTGCACCGTTATCGACAGGCCCGTGTGTTCTGTTTACTGCCCCTGAAGAGGAATAAATGTTCAATCCAATGTGTTTTTTTTGTGCCAACTCTTGCTAACATTACAAGCTGCTATGTGTGTGAGAGGCACAAACTGGGGCTACAGTTAGCAGGTAGCCTGTGTTCTGCTGCTTATACTTGGCACTGCAGCCAGCTACCTAGACTTGGATACTCGCCTGTTTTGTCAAAGTCAGGGAGGGGCGAGAGAATTCAGCTGAACCAAACTTTCAAATTCAAGCAAGACACATTTAAAACAGTTTTTACACACACAAATCACCTATATTAACAAATACATTAAAAAACAAATAGTGTGGAGTCCCTCTTTAATTGGTATTATAAAGATAATTTAAATGAATATATTGAAATTATGTCAATATTATACGATAAATATCATAATTTTAGTTTATATTGTGCTCATATGATGCATGTTCCTCACAGAAAACCTGAGGCTAGGTACAGGAGAGGAAAACTGTTTGGTTTGTGTGTCCCTTAGAGGTGAGGAGAGTCAATAGCAGTGTACCCTGACAGGTTAGTCCAGCTATGGTGAGTGAACATTTATTTATGAAAAATATCGCTTTAAATCATTTTTAAAGATTCAGCAGCGTACGCACAAAAATGAAAAAAAAAAACTCCATTGGAGTTTTGACTGACATGGGGTAATTAGATAATGACACCTAATTAAATAATGAAAATATATTTGACATATTTGCTCCACCTGTGAATCTCAGGTTATACTCATATTGAAATTATAAGCAGTCTGACAACATGATAAGATAACAAGACAAACCACCTCTTCTTTAGCCTTGTCATCTATGAAAGTGCTGTGCTGTATGTAGGAAGCGCCACAGTGCTGAAACGTCTCATCCGCGTTGGAGAGATACTCCACAGCCTCCTTCATTGTGATATCAGCGACTCCACTGTTGCCATGGAGCCTGCAATAAATAAAAAAGCTATCTAAATGCTATTTAAAAACACACTGAGCATGCAAAAATAATTTGCTCATTGATATAATTTGAAATTAAGAAAATGAGGCATGTTAGTTCGAGAAAACAGTATTTTCGCCACTCACCCAGAATCTCCTTTGCTCTTCTGAGCGCCCTCTGCAATGGGAGTCTTTGGAAGTGTTTTGGACATGTCAACTTGGCTGCACACAACCTGCGTGTTTGCTTTGGTCTGACCTGTGCCATTCACAGTGTACAGAGGCTGGGATGTGGCACTTGTTAAAAACTGACTGGTGGCCCTTTCTGCCCTGTTGGTGCTCCTGTTGAAAAAGAGTCTCTGCGATGGAACGGAGTGTTTTGGCATGGAGCGCTGCCAGGCCAAGTCAGGCTCACTGCGGCTGGTGTTGGTTTGACCGACTGCCATGGAGCCGACAGGGGCGTAACTCCTCTCATACTGATAGGTAGAAGCTGATGTGTTCCTCTTCACACTGGATCCCTTAATGTTGTTGACTACTTGCCGGTTGAGCTGCAGAGCCAAAGAATACATGTATTTGTAATGAGAGATCATTTTGTCTTGTGGTTTATTTCAGGAGACAGAGTGACTGACATGGACCTGGCGATGGCAAATCAAATTGTGAAGAACTTTTTGATGTGCAGCACTGCAAGCTGTTTATGTGAATGCCTGGCAGCCACTATGGGAGAGGCTGGTAAACACATTTTGGTATGAAGAGACAGACAGACTCTGGAAGGATCTGCAGGATCCACTTCTGTTTCAGAATTTTGGCGTTAGCCCCCCCCCCCACAATATGGTATATACAACGATATAAATGCAAAAGACAATTCATGCTATCAGGGGAGTTTCTTGTGTTATTTCTGTAACAGTAACGCATCAAATAGTGGTGAAATATAAAACTTACACTGATTTATTGGCAAGTCAGCCTCAGACCAGGCTACATGCAGAATTTAAAAAATACTGAGGACTGGAGTGAAGATTGCAAGGCACCTATCTAAGAAATATTGAGTGGCCATTAATTTTTTTTTTCAAATTTGCAATAATTAGTCAATTGAGTCAATTAGTGGGGTGAAAGAAAATTAAATCTATTTTAATAATCGTTTAAGGCATTTTAACAAGCAAAAAAACTAATATTTTCAAATGTGAGGATTTGCTACTTTTACTTTTTATGATAGTAAATAAAATTGGATTTCAGACATTTAGTTTGACAAAAAAATGATAACCATTAATTGAACAGTAAGTATATATAAATAAAACCAAGATCACCCGAACAAAACATCATGCGTAATTAGCTGCAGAGTTGTAGAATGAAAACTCCTCATCAGGCTGTTTAAAACCCCCCAAATCTCAGCTACAATCCTCTGTCGCTACAGCCCGACAATTTATGGCAACACTGTGGTGGTAATATTACCAGAAGAGTCAATGCCAGCCAGTGATGTGATAAAAAAACGCTCCATAACTTACAGCTTTAGACAAGCCATTTCCACAGAAGACACCTCCATTAGATGTGCTGAACTGTGACTTTGAAGTATCTAAGAACACGGAGTCATACACAGGACCTGAGGAGAAATGTGGAGGGTTATCAGCTGTTATCATATGTACAGTACATACCTGATATCAGTATTGTTGATTTATTGCCCTTGTGCAATGAAAAAAAAACAAACCTGTAACCTATTCAGTTCCTCAGTGGCATGTCTGATGTGTGTCCATGTGGTAATAAAAGAGGTATTAAAACAATAGAACCTGAACACCAGGCAACACTTCAGATTGTTAGATAGCAGGAGGCCCAAAAGTGGGAACATGAATTGGTGAATGTATGGACTTATTTAACATACCTGTAAAGATTACACCGCAATCGGAATGACTGACAATCATATTCTACTGTCAATGTTTAATCAATTAATGCATGTATTTAAATAGAATCTTAAAAAGTCAGTCATCCTGGTGTCCTCCCAGGCTAAATCCAGGATTTTCAAAATAATGAATAAGGAGTCATTGTCCCCACAACACCCCACCTAAATATGTATAAAATAAATTAAATACACTTACCACACTTTTCTTTTTTACTTATATGGATTCTTCTAAGTTAGCTGTTAAATTATGTTTCCTGCAAGTTGCATTTAAATGGAACTGCTTCTAAACTCAACATGACAATGCTAACTTTAATCTTGTATTATTAGTACCAGATTACACAATTCTTTCCAGAAACGTCCTGGGAAATTATTGACCAGTAAAATAAATCATTACAGGTTTATTTCCCCAACACAAAGGTTCCCCAAAGCCCTCTGCAGGCTACCAGGAATTCTGTAGGAGAAACACTGAATCCTGGAGGGAAATGATTCAAATCAGACCCCAAAAATTAATTATAGAACCTGAAACTTTCTTCAAGTTTGCGGAAACCGCGGAAATCCTCAGTCCCGAGTTGTATCTGCGGCCCTGGTGTGTTGGCTGCCCTTACTTGTCGGAGATAAAGATGTAGATCCGCTCCTGCTGCTGGACTGCCTCGACCTGGTCCTCCTGATGGTTTGCACTTGATCCAGGACGCGCTGTTGGCCCGATCGGCGCTGGTTAACGGACGGCACAGCCAGCGACGTGTCGTCCACATTCCCGATGGAAATGACTGATTTCAGAGGATCCTGACTCGTCATTTTTTTAAACCGTCCGGGTGGTCCCAACAACAATGCCCAGAGGAGGCTCCTGCTGTCCGCTGCGCCGCGTCGCTGCGTCAGAGGTAATGAAAGCGCACCTTGCCCTGCCCTGATCTGCGCGATCTGACCGCGCCCATACAGACACAATACGCCCACAGGACTGAACCAGCTGCAGTGTGGCATTAACTCTCACTCGTTGCACTTTCTCATACTTGCCTCGACAAAAGGGACACGTGCAACCGGTTGAAGTATTCCTCACAAGTAATGTGCGTAACTTTTCACTCAAGCACTATTTAGGGTAGTCTACTTTGACTATTTCCATTTCACGCTACTTTTATTTTCTTTTTTTATGTCACACAAAAAATATGCATTATTTAAACAACCTGACAGTACACCAATTAGCTCCACCTCCATCAGCTATAACATACCGTGTTAACTAAAAATAACTTACTGATAAATCAGTGGTGGAAGAACTAATCACGTTTTTTACTTAAGCAAAACTACAAATACAACAATGTAAAACTACTCATTTGAAGTAAAACACTGCATTCAAAGTCCCACCTTCGTATAAGTATTATTAGCAAAAGGTACAAAACGTATCAACGGTAAAAACATTTTTTAAAAACTTTTAAAATTATTTTTGATGCATCAGTGCTAATAGTATTTTACTGCTGTAGCTGGTTGAGGTGAAGCTGCTTTATACAGTTAAGTATTAAGTTAAGTAGAATATGAATCTTGAGATGATTAATGGAAGAGAAAAGACAAACTAACACTTTAACTTTAACATTGCATTGTATTTTTCATGGTTATCATACTTTGTTTTATGCCTGAACTTGGTTTGAAAAGTGGCTAGAAATTATACCTGTAAAATCAGTGTAGTGCAGTAAATAGTACAATATTAGACTAATAAAAGAATATCAGAAAATGGAATGGAAAAATACGTCTAAATTGTACTTATACCCACCTTTATATATTTAATAATAGCACTCTGAGGAGTACTATATTTTTTCTGATAATACATACTAAATGTTGAATGCATAAGCATATAATGGGGGAATGTGATGCATTGAGAAATGGCTTAGGTACTTTAACTTGAATTAAGGATCTTCCACTGCTGGTGTGGGGAAGTCTACCTACGATCTGGGAACCAACAGGTTAATGAATGACGGCTTCAAGTTATGTAAAGTTAAATATAGACATTCATTACAGCCATGTCACACTTAACGACTTCAACTACAACTAGTCAAACAAAATGTCGCACAAACAACACACAAAACAGGATAAGGATTGATAAGAAAAGATGAACACAAAAGGCCTGTAGAGGTGCAAATGTAGATCACAGTGAAGTGACTAGTAAAAGTGAGTTTACCCTCCACTACAGTGGAGTTCAGAGCATGTTATTCCCCCCTTACCTGCCACTACTGCAAGAGTAGGGAATTAACTTCATTTAATTAGCAACAAGAATATAATTGGACAAGATATAGGTAAAGAATTTGCTTAATAGTTTGTTGTAATTTGACTTAAAAATCAAGCAAGTAACAGAAATATAACTTTTGGTGCATAAGTAAACATACAAACGCAGCTTACTTAGGAGTAAAAAAAACATTACATACTTGTAATAAATGCCACTAAGAAAGGCAACAGTTGCACAAGAGATATATGCAAAACTGGTCATTGTAATAGTTTTCCTCACATTTCCAATAAAAAACAACAACAAAACAAAGCGTTATCAATCTTTTGGGAAAATTCAGTGACTTTTTTTGGTATGAACAATAAAAAAACCGCGTCACACTTTGCAGTAGTTGTAGGGTAGCCTAATTTACATTCAGAATATGTATTTATTTTAAATATACTTTTGTCATGCAGTCTGAAATGCCTGTGTTTCCAGGGTATCTTTATTTTTGTGGGTAATAGGAGTGTGATGGATACATTTTTGACATGGTGTGAATTAAACGTATTGGTGTAATTTCTACCAGAAAAAAAAAAAAGAAAAATTAAAATGTGCCACACCCATGGGTGCTCTCGCCCTGAGGGCATACATGTGCCAGCTGGCATACCGGTCTTTGGCTGTGGTCTCCTCTCTCATGCTCTGTCACCTCCGTCTTGTAATTATTGCCAATTAGGTGTTTCATTTGGAACAACAGCGGCTTTCACTTGTCACCTGTCTCATGTACTTGCATTGCTCTCTAGTGGTGAATGTGTAGATCTGCCGTGTATCGGTGAATATTGTCTGCAGCTGAAATTGACAAGAGCGAATTATCTGATGACTTTTCACCTTTATCCAGAGACACAGCAGTCAACAAGCATGAGAATAAAGTCTTTATTATTGCTTTCATAATTATGCCCATTACAATTTTCAACTGGAATGAACACCAGGTATATCTGAAATGCTGTGATCTTTTATAAAATTAAGTATATTATAAACTACCAAGTACTTTTCCGACATCGAGGTGAAAGTTAAGATTACAGTTTTAAAATGATCAGTTACTGGTTCTTGCTGCGTCATAACACTGTTTTACAGAGATATGGAGCATTAAGCAATTTCCTAGCATACATAAAAGGAAGTGGTTTATCTGGTTAAACAACTAAGTGCACTGCACACTAAAAACATATTAAGCATTTTATTATTTTCTACAGTACATGATGTTTTGTAAAACAAGTCATAAAAGTAGTAAGTTAAGCATACTGTGTATAACATCAATGTCAGCATTCAGCATATTCCTTCTCTGCTTTGGGAACGAGGATTGAAGGTTGTCTCTAACATAAATATACTTTCAAGTGCAGGACAGTGAACATGAGAACTGAGACATGCAGATAAGAGTTTGTGCCTTTTTTCTACAGTATATTACACCAAAAAAGTCTTAACTGGTGCACGAGGAAGTGCTCCTGGAAGCTCTCGGCTATGTGTCCTGCAGGGAAAAAAAACATTACTGGCCAAAATGTAAACCCACAAGCTTTCGGAGTGTCTAGGTCTTCTGTGCAGTGGAGACCACAGCGCTACTTTCTGTAAGTACATCATCAAACAGTCTGCACCCACTGTGATTGTGCGGCGACTCACACAGTCACATGAGGGAAGCATAGAATTAAAAACAGAAACAAAACTGGTCCCGCTGAAAATACCTGTGGGTGGAATGCAAGTTGGACCTGAGGCTTAAAAAAAACAAAACACAAATGGTCACATTTATGGCCTTTAAGAACAGCAGTACCACAGAAATATTGTACTATGTGGTAGGAAGCGTGTTTGTTGAGGTGAGGTGGAAATTTAGGGGTTAAAAAGGCTAAAGACGAGTGTATAAAAAGTACAAAAAAGTCAAAGCATATGTCCTGCACCACATTCAGAAACGCCTCTCAAAAACACCTTCGTTCTGCAAATCTAAATCTCAAGAGCATAAAACACATTCAGAGGATAAAATGACTCCTTCACACATTCATCTTAAAGCTCACTTCAAAGGCTGTTTTTCAAAGAGCCCACTTTGACCCAGATTGCTGCATTATTTCTCCGGGCCAAAGGCTCGGGGCTCCTGACCCTCTGGGGACCGCCGCAGGGGGTTGTGGGGCTGAGCCAGAGGAAAGCCCCTGAGCTTCTCTTGCAGACTTCCTACCGCCAGCCTCATCTGGTCTTCAGCCCCCTGAAGAGATTTCAGCTCCATGGTATAGAAGATGTACAGCAGAGAGGTGGTCAGCAGGATGGCGAAGCACAACGCAGCCAGCAGGTAGAAAGAGGTACGAGGGAAAGGCTGCTCCGCTCCCAGGGCCAGCCAGGGCACGGCAGCGATGGCCAGCTCCAGAAACAGCAGGGCCAACCCCATGACTCCGGTGCGTGCTGCTGTGTAGCGCATCCTCTCAGCACAGTGCAAGCCCACTTTGACTTCAGTACGGGCTTCTGTCACAATGTCGACCAACTCAGCCACCTTCCCTGAAGACAGCAAAGAGAGAGGGGACGAAGAGTTAATGGGTGACTTCAACTCAAGCCGCATCAGCGAGGTTTATACAAGTCTATAGTTTAACAGTTAAGTGCCATAAAACAAGTTTAAGAGGCTCTGTGAGGCTGTACTTAGGCCCCATTTGGACAGGATTAACACTACAACATGACATTAAATATTTACTGTGCTCCTCGTTAGTTTAACTCATTGTTCCAGACAGCATTTCAACCATGAGAAAATCACAGGATGTGGTCTGTAATGGGGGGGGGGACATGGATGTGTGTACCAAATTTCATGGCAATCCGTCCATAATCGCTGAGATGCTTCAGTCTGGACCAAAGTGATGGGCGGACTGATCGTGAGCCAGCCTGCTAGTAGAAATACCTGCAGCAGACTCCTGATTCTTTGATTGCCTGTCCCTTCCGGCCTCAGCAGGAGCGTGCGTCTCCAGCCTGAGTTCTGCCGTCAGAGCTTCGTGGTCGGAGTACGGGAATGGATGGTCGGGGACGGAGCCTTTGGTGGTGGACATGAGATCGCAATAAACGTCCACTTTGGAAGAAGCCTGGGAATTCGAACAAAGGGGAGTCGAAACGCATTGTGAACGTAAAGGGATAAAGATTACAGCAGGTGTGATGACACAAAGCTTTCACCCACCTTGAACAGGATGTAGTCGATTCGGATTCCCTTCTCAAAGGGAGCTAGCTCCTTTTTACTGATAAAAGGGTTGTCGGCTATTAGAGTCATACCATCCTCACATCCCTGCAACAGAAAATGATTTTTAACATGGATTAAAAACAAAACAAGTTTAAAAATGAAACGCATTTTCTATCTTCACTCTTGTTTTCAGAGTCGTGGCCATTATTTCTGTCAGTTATGATGACATTTCAGTTTCTAGCTTAATTCTTGAGATATGAGGCCACAGTGACACTGCTGGACACAGCTTTGCAGTTTGGCAGATCTTCTTTCTGACCAAGTGTGCATACTGAAGCTTATTGAAGTTTCAAAGTGCTGTGGGTGATATTTCCAGACTTCTAGAGCATGGTGACCTTGCTTTTAAGATAAGATAAACCTTTTTTAGTCCCTCAAAGGGGAAATTGCATTGCAGTAATTTACATCTGCATATGGGGTTAAATTGGATAAATTTGTCTGCCTGCTAGCCGTCCGTGCTGTTTTAGAGCTGTGTACAACTGTCATGGTGTGCCATATTTAACCACGAAGATGGTAAAATATAATCAATGTGAATTACAGCCAAAACTACAACAAGATCCACTTTAAAAACATTTTTTTCTTTAATTGCGACATTTTGGCAACCTAACTGATCCTGTCACTACCTACATCAAATTTTGCAGTCTCCAAATAAGAGTCTCGGAGTCCAGTGTAAGTCTTCAGTAGTCTGTTGCCGAGGTCCTGGGGGTGCATGTTGAGGTCGCCACCTAAAATCACCACGTCTGCTCCAGCCGAGGTGTGGCTAACGGGCCCAGAAAACACTTTGTTACTCATAACACAACTTAACATCAAGATGAAACTTAACTGCGTTTAAAAAGCATTTAATGATTCAAGAAAACTGTCGGACACCAACACCAACTGACAACAGGCGAGGTTCACCGGAGGAAAAACATGCAAATATACCCGACAGTGAACAAACAGTGGCTCATAATGGATGTGTAGAATTTACAAGCAAGCATGCAGTACCGAATGAACTGCTGCAGCTCCCAGGCCTGAACCATTCTGTGAGGTAGATAAGAATCCTTGTCTCTGCAGTACTCTGCATGCAGCTGCAATCAATACACAGGGACAACAGCGCATTGATCAATAACTGTATATAACACGGTGGTAGGGCTCAGAGCTGATGTTAGGAAATCTCACGTGAGTAACGTAGACGTTTGCAGTCAGGCTGCCAATGTTTAAGATGGCCATCCCAACAGCTTTACCTCCAAACCAGTCTCCGTGGTGAGCCTGAAGACAAGGGAAAATACAAAAAGTCATAAGAGAAAAGTAGGTATGCTATTGTGCAAAGAGATGCTTTAGCACAAAAGAATCGCATACCCACACTTCAACAAACACTGTCAGTCCCCCTCTACACCGGTTGCCTGTACATTTTAAAGTGTATTTCAAGATTTTAATGATCTGGCTGGCTCTGAAATAGATTGCGGACTTGATAGCTCCATTACAGCCCAGGTTTAGCTTGAGATCCTCCGATAGGTCCCAGGTCAAGGCTAAAAACCAGAAGAGATTTGGCCTTTGCAGTCAGAGCCTCCCAACTCTGGAAGGACCTGTCGGAGGAAATCGGGCAAGCTAGCTCTTTATCTTCTAAAACTCTAAAACTGTAAAAACACATTATTTTAGAATTGTAGTACTTTTAATCTTAAGTTTGTTCTTTAAATTTCATCTGTTCAACTGCTCTTTGTTTCAGTCTAGTCATTTATATTTTATTGCACAATGCATCCCCTGGTGTTCATTGAAGCAATTTGTAACTTGTTTATGAAAAGTGCTAAAGGCCTAAACTGAATATATAAATAAAGTTTAGAGAGATATAAAGAGATAATGACAACTTTGATGAGATAATGATCTTTTTCAACAGTTTCATTTATTACTGATCACTTTCATCAAGTCATATTGGGAGTGTAAAGACAAAAGATTATTTTCTGTGTCTCGGGCTCTGCAGACTTACCATGTATGGATAACCATTCAGTGAGTAGCGATAAAGAAAGGTATCGTGGATTCTGTGTCCGGAGAAAATGGCCAGTCCACTGCCAATGACTCCGCTGCCGAATGAGGAAAAGCGAGACATAAGCAGAAGTTGTACCACTAAACACCAGCTTCAGCAGATTATTGTTTAATGAAATAACTCACATGCTTGGTTTCTGTGTAGATCTACATTATGCTATCTTAAGTAGGTGTGATCTGTAGTAGATGTGAGAACTTATCTACTAGAGTTGACATTTTTGTGAGCTACAGAGGGGATTAAAAAAGTAGACCCTTTGATTCATCTCAGTCTTATGACCTCGGTATGGAGGTCAACAAAGAATTAAGCTTCAGAAGTTAATCCTTACAGGTAAGGCCTAAGCTTCAGTTAAGTTTAGGAGCTGGATCAATGCCATGAAAGTCCACTTTTCTGACACTAGGGCACTTCAGGAGTCTTTTGAAGATATGACAACTAATCACAGCCAGAAAGCTGTTCAAAAGAAACAGGTTGAGAAAGAAATTGCACAGCAACCTTGGGATGAGGGTGAAAACATTACCTTTTGAAGTAATGAGAGTGAGGATGACTATAGGCAAGTTTCTTTTTCAAGTAGAGAAAGTCTTTCTCACTCCACACCTGGGGGAAAAAATGATTTATGACTTATGCTTGGTCTTCATTGCAGAAAACACCACAAATCGGCAGCTCAAAGCACATAAACTGAAAAAGTCAGAATAGTGACTCTGCAACTTTGTGAGAGATGGCTTCCACCAACCTCTTGCAGTAAGACAATATCATGCTCTTCCTTGCACAACATATCTCCAATCATGGCATAGCGCTGAGGACAGTGTTTGCTAAGGTAGTGGATCCCCCTGAGAAAGGAAACGGAGACAGTGTTTACATACATGTATCAGGACAAAGACAGTTCTTTAAGAATCACTACAAACCAAAAGCCACTGACCAGCAGTTCAGAGAGAAGACCCGGACACTGACAGAGTCTGTGTTAGCCATGCTGGCAGATCAGTGGATCAGTAGATGTGATGATGGAGGGTCAGATCAGGTGAGATGACTGGGACAGCTCCTAATGCGACGCATAAAAGCGATCTGTTAAACGTTGCTGTCTGATGTTTTTTTTTTTTTTATCTAATCCCAAATGAACACAAAAGGTGGAATGACTGGGTGCACAAAAACATCCAGCATATATACACATAAGCTCTGTAAAAAAAAACAGGAGTAATCCAGCAAAGAAAAGCTATTTCAGAGTTGGATAACTGGAACACATACGAATGGTCAGATATGAATTCAATTCATAACATAAGCACGTTATAAACTAAAAAAAGCACACACTCACGAGTCTCAGAAAGAATATTAAGTGGGAAAAGACACAAATAAACACCAAAAACTGCATGGTAAGCGCCAGAAGTGAAAACCAAGCAGATTGCTGCCTAACTATATAGTTCCAGTTGTTGGCCTTAAATTGTTTTAGAGATTCGGCCAATTTTTTACAATTTTAAATTGAAAATTTCTAAACAAATCTGATGTAATCTTGTTTGATTTGAATTAGATATTAGTAGAGTCTGAAAATAAGCTACTTGGATTTCCTCTTAAATAATGTGTAATAACTGAGCCGACCCTGGTAGGCCTCACTATGTCATGCAGTGGGAAAATGTTGATTTTTCAAAAAATACAAAATAAAAGAGACGTTTGCATTCACTCGTTTCTCCCGGGAGTGCAACAATACACCAGCCCCAAACAGACTGCTGACATAGCTTTGCTCTGTCTGGAGAGAATAAGGCAGAAGCAGCAATGCAGTGAAAATAATCAGGGGGGGGGGGTTAGTGTCAGAGGTGTTCAGTGGGTGTTCATGGTGTGTCAACACAGAGAAAACGTACAGCATAAGTCAAATCAACAATTATTGCAATTGTAAGTCTCACATTAACCTAAAGTTGTACAGTGCATCCAAAATACTGAGGGACGCCGCATCAGTCGCAGGCAGTGTACAGGCAGCAGTGAGCAGCAGCGACACTAGACTTTAACCCCAAAATAAAACATAAAAACTCATTAACACGTACTTGAAATTGTGCCACGTTAAAAGACTACATGTGCCCGGATCCTGCACAGCCAAATGACTTCAGATTAAGTTACATGTGACCCAAAATGCCAGTTGCCTGATGGTGTTCAGGAACAAGGAACGCGGAGGTAAAATAGGACGAGGACGATAAAGTTTTAGCTAACGTAAGTGCTTGGACGGGTGCACTTGTTCGCCCTCTTAATGCTGTGTTTGTGGATATTTTGATGAACCCGTTAGATCACACACAATCAGCTCGCTTACGTAACGCTGGCTATGATATCCGTGCCTTAATCACTGCAGGTAAACCATTAGTAACGCGTTAAACAGCTCTAGCTACCCATTTGGCTAACGTACTGTGAAGCTAGCTCCGGTTTCTGTTGAATTATTACCCACATTATTTATTCATAAGTTAATTTTCACGAACCTGTTGACGTCAGCTGAAGTTAACTGGACCCCTTGATGGGCAGTCACACTGTTGTAATGTCAGCTTTGGCTTTCGGATTCAAACCACTTCCTCTTGGCGTGCTAGCTAACTATTATTATACAATTAGCAATTGAATTATTAACAAGAGTATGCATAGTCGGTTGGTCGGCTCATCTCAGATAACGAATACTTAGCGGTGTTTGGCCACTTCCATTGCTACGTGTTTCGCATTCCCCGGTGTAAAGTCAGCTGGGATAAAAATATTTGTTATGACCTCCGGTTGTAGTTTTCCTTAAAAGTAAAACAGGAACTTCAGTTTCGTGCGAATATCAGTGACAGGGCCCACTGAGAACAGGTGTAGAACATATTTCTAATGCGATGTGTAAGTAGCTGTGAATACTTTATTTGTAAAAACTCGATTTCAAAACAACAATCACTTCTTTTTGTGCTGAATCTTAATTTGGACGCTTTCACCGTTCATCCTTTGTCATTTTAGCTATCTTGACAACTGTTTCCGGTTTGAGTCAGTCGCAGCCCCGAGGGATTCTGGGAGATGAAGTACTTTCAGCCAAAGGCTTGACACCATAGACTGACACAGGCAGTGGTGACCCATCACAAGGAAAGTCCTTCATTACAAATCCACTTAAGTAAAATAACATTACGGTATCGTAAGTAAAATTACTGATTATGCAGAAAAATGCCCCCTGTTAATTATTTCTTATTATAAATTATATTATAGCTAGTAGTATTTTGGCAGTTAGGCAATTTAGTCCAGTGGTTTCCAACCTTGGGTCAGACCCTTTCAAAGAGTCATAAGATGAGACTGGAGGGTCCTGAGATGATTTATAGGGTAGAAAAGATTTTTTTTAAAAGAAACTACGACTACTACTACTCCACACAAATTATAAGACTTCCCTCTTTGATATAACATAACAAGGGGCCCAAAACTAGACACTGCATTGTTTGGTAAGATTTGGTAAGGGTCACAAGCCAGACAATTTGGAAACTACAGGTTTCATTGCTTTGCAAAGATGTTTTTTTTATGTAAAATCTTAATCTGAAAAATAACCACTGTATTTGTCAGATAAATGTAGTGGACAAAAAAAGTAAAAATCCCTGCTGAAATATAGTGGAGTAGAAGTAGAAAAGTAAAAAGAAAATACTCAAAATTCCTCTTAAGTGCAGTACATGGGGTACTTAGTTATATTCCACTACAGGCTGCAGGTGTTCCAAGGAGGTTCCAGGTGTTGCACCAAATTATGTGACCTAATTATGAATTTCTATAATGCTATATTCCCACTGCAAACATGTTATCATGCTTTATCACACAGGCTACTTTATTCTGATTTCAGCGTAGCAAAATCTCAGACCCTTCAGATTCTACAACGTTAGAGCATTAAGTACATGAAAAAGACTAAAGAGTCAGCTGTGTTATTGACAGGTCAGGTGTTAGTGCTGCTATCAAATTAAAGTATGTGATAAAGTATGATACAAATATTTTGCAGTGGCAGCTGAAATTTCTAATTGGGTCACAGAATTTAATGCAATTGCTATATAATGCTAAACTGCACCTTTCATTCAGTATATTGCGTCAAAAGAACCATGATGGACAAAACCAATTTACAGACATGTTTAATACATTTTTCTGGGGAAAAATGGCCCCAAAGGCACCATGCGTCTTTAATTGTTAGATACATTTGTTTGATTACATAGTCCAACCTCTACTTTGAAGTATAAAATTGCAATGCACAATGGTAACAAAGACAACAATAAACCATAAACCAAAAAAAAACAACAACAAAAAACAAAACAAAAAAAAACTGCCCACACCATTCAGAATATGATACATTAGATATCTCATTATTAATTATCAATATCAGCACAATCACACATTATTTTCAGTGAAGCATATGGCAAGCACTGAAAGTCAAATGACAACAGAATTAAAACAAAACATTAATCTTGATAATGGCAAAAAAAAAGTCTGTATAAAAGATGAATTGAGAAACCTGCTAGAGGAGGAGTGTTATTGTATCTAGCTTGTGAAATGTGATATTCAAAGCCAGGTGCAATTATTCCACCATATAATATCTTAAATTTGAACTTATATAGCACAAATGTCCAGTGAACCACACAGGGCAGACACTTACCTAGCAGGATCCATGGGATGACAGTTCTCCTGTCCTGCAATACTTTTAACATCTCCATCATAATCAAAAATGATCACTACATCTCCAGTACCCCACCCTGCCCTCCCGCTATTTCTTTTCCAACCCCATAAATAACAATCAATGGTCATACTCCACAGCACAGAGACAATAGCTCTCATTCAAGACAATTATTTAGTTTCATTTCATAATGGTTTCATGTGTAATGTCAGTAAAAAATTGTCTTAAATATCAAAACTGAACTTTTATCAATGGATGCAGCTTCTTCACACATTACACGGAGAAGGGTGAAGCAAAAGAGCCGACTTCACAGCATACAATCTCTTTTTTAAACAAAAGAAACAGTGATTAACTTCTCTCCACTTAAACCACGGTCTCTGTGCTGAGTCACTTGATCACAAATATGAACATAAAGTCCCCCCCTCCGAAAAAAAAATACTCCTATGTAACACATATTCCTTTAGCATCCGCTGACTCACAGTACAGAAACAATTCATTTTTCCATAAGGCTACATAACTCAAGGCAGAAAATAAGCACTGCTGTTGCTTCACCCACTGTCTTGATCTTTTAAGTGCAACCAAGCACACGTCTTCAAACAGAGAGAAATAACAGGGGATCTCGTAAGGATGGCAAAGCCCTGGCTTACTTTCAGGCTAGCAATAGTACAAGGCATCCCTAGTGTCAAAAGTCAGTTATAGATAGATGCTTGTAAGACCTGATTTTTACATTGTGTATTAAAACATAAAAAAAGCAGAACCTAAATAGTACGGTAACACAATAAACCTTCTCCCTGTACACTTGGACTGTAAAATGTGGGACGATTTGTTTTGAAAAACAGGCTACATGAAAATTAGTTATCCCATCTCATTTCTCTGTGTGCCGGAATACAAAAACTGCCACCTCAAATCTTGTAGATCTGAGAGGTTTCTTTCCAATTTCTTGTTTGATAAAATACACCTGTCTGACAATTTTCTGTTTGTTTAAGAACAAGAGGTAGTAAAAAAGGCAATCCAAAGTTGCAGGCAATGATATACTCTTTGGAAAAAAGGCACTTGCTTTCTTAATAAACCCACTCCAACAACACTACTTGGCTCTGGTTTTCCCCTTCCATGGTCCTGTTCTCTCTACTTTTTCAATCTTATATACACTCTTCTCTTATTGCCCAGAGTGTGCTCCCTTGGATACTATAAGAGCCTTTTCAACCCTAAACACATTCCCGTTCCCTCAATAAAACATTTCAAGCTCCATCAATTACCTTGGCAAAAGTGACCCACTTCATCTAAAGCATGTTTAAACACATGGAAAAAAAGCTGGTTGTTCGAAAAATCTGTAATTCTTCAAAATTTCTTGCTTGTCGGCACGTTGAGATTCACAATTTTTCTGAAAGCATAAAATGTGTCCATGTTAGTTCGGTCTAGCATTGTTTGAATGGTTTTTTTTCTTTTCTTTTTTCCTGGATGGTTGAGCTGGTCGAAGAGAGATTGTGTCACGCTATTGTCTGGCTTTTCTGGAAAAAAAACTCCCTGACGAGCTGTTAGTCTTTAACAAGTCTGTAGACATGATACTGAGCTCCATGTTCACTTGTGGAAACCTCAAAAACAAACGCTATGCAGAGCAAGGTCTCCTGGGTGTCGCGGTTCGTCACCACCTGAGGGGCAAAGGGAAAATGTCAAGTGAGAAATATATAAATATGAAGCAGCGCTGTATTTTTTGAAATACTGCAGTGAGTCAGTTGATCATGTATTAATCTGTTAAAGGAATTGTTAAACATTTGAGAAATACTCTTATTGGATCTTTCCAAGAGTTAGAGGAGAAGATTGATACCACTCTCACGCCTGTACACTAAAGGCGAAGCTATCAGTTAGCTTAACTTAGCATAAAGACTGAAAACAAGGAAACAGCTAGCCCGGCTCTGTTTGAAGGTAACAAAATCCTCCTACCAGCACCTCTGAACTCACAAATAAACACATGTATCTCGTGGGTTTAATCCATACGACAAACAATGTAAATATGGTTTTAATGTAGGTTGTGTTCTTGGCAGGCTGTTTCCCCCTGTTTCCAGTCTTTGTGCTAAGCTAAGCTAAGCAGCTGCCGACTGTAGCTTAATATTGACCGTACAGACATTCGAGTGATGGCGACAATATCAACTAACTCTCGGCAAGAAAAAGAATATTCTATATATACTTCCCAAAATGTCAAACGATTCCTTTAACGATAGGATAAAATTAAGTGTGCGTTACCTGTAGGATAGTGAAGTTTTCAAGAACACTGTTCATCATGTATTTTTCAGGCAAGTGTTTGAGTTTGTGGATAAAGTTGATCATGTACTCGCACATAGGAGAGCGGTGGATCCTGTAAGCATACTTCCCTCCATCCAGGCGGGCGTACTCCGTCTGCAACACAGAGTCAAACACACCAAGCAGTGAGGTGAAATTGAGAGGCTGTATATCAGTTTGTTTGAGAAAAGAATACAGAATCAATGGACGCTCTTACCTCTACTTTCTCGACAACCTGCTTGCCGAACGAGCAGACTTTGGTTGAAACAGTGATCGTCATGTTCTCAAGGCTGCTGTACTGGCTGCTGACGCCGTAGAAAGAACCAGGGCCATCCTGCATGCCACTGCTGTTAAGGTCAGCCTGCAGAGTGCATACATTTCATCAGATTAGACATGATTTTCACATACTTGGATAATTTCTTCATATTGTGAGGATTGCAAGAAAAATGTAAGGTATTTCAATGGTGTTTGGTTCCTTTGCAGTGAAAAACTTATTGAGAAGAGATGTTTGGGGACAACGTCGTGTGTGCTGTATAATCTTAAGATAATACATTTCACTAAACTAAGAAAACCATCGCTGTGTCATAAGAAAAGAAAGCGGTTTGCATAAGCTGTACTTTGTGTCAATTGAAATATCTGCAATTGAAAATGTACACAATGAAAAAAAAAGTAATAGTAATGTAAAGGGATTTTGTCAGTAAAATACAACAAAATAATAAAGTTTCACACTTCTAGCATTTGTTTGTACATAGTTGTACACTACAAAGAGAACAAGCCAGTGAGACAAATTGTTAGTGCCTCCCATTGAGCTAAAAGGCTGTACATAAGTACGAGTTTACATTTGTCTGTGTTGGGCTAATGGTAAGCCGACACCAGACAAAGTGAAAGACAAATGCACAATAAAAACTAATAACTGATAAGTGATTTTATCTATATATACAGTACCAGACTGTATAGCCAATGATATCAACCTACCCAAAATTTAACTAGGAAGAAAGCATTCTGAGGGCCTTTCTCATAAAGCTCTTTGAGCCCGCCCTTCTTCTCCGGGAACTTGTCGTAGATCTGCCGGATGTCCACAGCCTCGAGGAGTGGGTCGCTGTAGGAGGGGTTGGTCTGTCCAATGTGGACAAACAGGTGTTTGCTGTACTGCAGTGGACAGAGACAGAAGAGACAAGGAAGAACGTGGTTAACTTCACCAGCTGCAAAACCTCATGTGACATTCTGGTCACGTTAGAGAAAAAGGAAAGAGGAAAGAATCTGAGGAAAGTGTTTCCTGTACACAGCTTTCTGACATCCGATCCGGACCAAACCCCAGTTCAAAATTCTGTTGTTCTTAGCCTTTGTTGAATACTGGACTGGATTTCATTGGCATTAAAGAGCATAACACATGACTGAGAGATCAGATCAGATTTAACTGAACTCTGTGACTTTCCAACAGGACATCTGAACAGTCATTTCACACAAATGCTCCAGCCCAGAGGCCCCCTGAACCCTCTGGGCCCTGGGCCTATGCCCCCTAGGCCAGTTCAGTAATCCATCATGTCTGTATGTGGGAGGCCCTATTGTAAATTTTCACTCACGTTGTCTGGGTCTCTCTGGACCTCCATAAAGGCTGAGTACTCCAGCATCCGCAGCTTAGAGGAGGCGATGGTCCGGTCCTGCCACACTGGCACTGCAGTAGCAGTTGGTGGAGGAGGAGGTGCCAAAGGCTCATAACCTGGATGGCACACACACGCAAACATTTATAAAACATTTTTTGTTTCATTTCTGAATAATCTCTCTCACAAACCTCAGTTTTACTTCATACTTACTTGGTATGGATTGTGGTACAGGACCTGGTAGGCTTGGGTATGGGGGCTGTGCAAAAGGTTTGATACTGAAAGAGAATGAATGGTTCAGTGAGACAATGACCTCGAATATACAGGGTCAGTATCAGATGTTTGTGGCACACGGGTCCTACTATATTTGTATTTCTGGAAAAAGTTTTTTATTTTGAAAATCTGTCAGTGTCAAAGTGTAAGCATGTGTTGTTGCACCAGCTAGGCGTAAGTCCACCTGCTTCATTGCTTCACTATGATGCAAAATAGCATCAATGAATAATGCTTTCACTGACAAAAACTGATTAAATATGTATAGATTTTAGTACTTTTTCAGTGAAAGCAAGTCATCGAACACTATGAGGATTTATCTTCCTCGTTCCTTTTTTATCAATCAAATTTGAAGCAGTTAATTTGCCCGGTGGTGGTTTACATCAGTGCAGGAAACATACAGTACAATACAGTGTAGAAGAAGGGTTAGTGCTGCTTTGTGCTCACAGTTGGACCTCGCCTAGGGGGAACTTACGCATGGCTGGTGCGGCCAAACCCAGTCCTTCCCGGGTTGAGATCTAGAACCAGCCTGGTGTGCAAAAACGTGATCCGTTAAACATGCCCTGCAGTACCCACCTGACATTAGACCAAAACCCTCTCACTGACTCCGTCACTCATTCATGTATTTACGCATCTCTAGCACCAATCCCTCTCTTCGGAAACTAAATACACCCTGATGTCAGCCCACAAACGTCTTGTGGGTTCAGTAGAGGGGTTTACTTACTCCTGAGAGGGTCCAGGCTGTCCTGGGATGGCAGGCCAGAACTGAAGAGTAAGAAAACATTGTTAATTTCTTTCCCTTTACAGAATGTTTTACGGTGTCCAGAAAATGAACGGTGGGCTCACTCTGGCTGGCTGGTAGGGGGCAGGAGGCAGTGGCGGAAGATGATTCTTTATCATACTCGGGGAGACGATCTGTGCAGACGACAGTGCTGCCATGTTCTGCAAGGCTTTGTCTTTAGACGCCTGATCCTACAGATTGAAAAAGAGGGATGACGTGAGTCACCCACAAGGTGGCACCATAACCTAAGCATTATATACTGCTATATTAGAGTGTAGCTTTGTATAAAGGCTTCCACGCTACACTGCATTTATTTGTAGCTATTTGATCAATAATTAAAACAACACCTGGATTCTAACACGAGTCAATAAAAACACTGACAAAAAAAAATGTAATAGAGAGAATTTTTGAAAGAGCATCTTGACAGACTGAAGCAAAGAGAAGAAGAGAGAAGATGCCCCGCTGGTATGAAAGCTCAGATGACATGATACATTAAATGTCAGTGTGTTATCAGGATCACCACAGGAAATAGAGAATAAAGAGAGTGCACTGGTCTGGAATGCAGATTTGCATTCGTGTTGCATCAACAAGTGTACATGAACACATCTTGAGATTTCTACGTGGATGAAATTGGTACAATGTCAGTGAAATAAGTAGCAAAAGATATACAAGGCCAACCAGTTCATGTCCATGGCACATGACACATATTTTATGACTTACAAACACATCAAAGCTTCGATTTTAATATACCAAACTACATTTAAAATGCAAAAGAATGCACTTCATCTAATTATGCGACTTTGCAATTAAAGTAAAGATGCCTTAAGAAGCGAGACCCCGAATCAAAGAGCGACACCTTATGGAAAGCAAGCAAGACTTTGGCTTTCGGCAGAGGCTGAGGGGATTACGCTACATCAGGCAGGATGCGCAGCAGTATTGTGTTCAAAGCGTGGCTGTTTCCTAAGAATAGCTTCATTATGGGATAGCAATGGGGTGGGACGCCATGCCAGCAGAGGGCCATAGGAAGGAGAGTGCATTGGTGCTGCCAAACAAAGGGGGGGAGGGAAGCATATTGCACAAGTCAAATTCACTTACCAAATTCATGGCCTGAATCAAAAAAGAGAGAAACCATTAGTGATGTGTCCAGATTAATTAAGAGTTTTGGTTGACATGGTATTTAATAGTTTTAAAGTGTAGACATGGTGTGCAATAGCTCAAAATTCCATGTTTATCCAAACACACCATCGCTAACACTTTGTACTGGTGTAGATGTTACAAGGGTCGGCTATAGCGCAAAGTGTAAGGTTTTTTAAGGATATTTTAACAATTAGTTGCCAATTAAAATCTGCACTGTATAATTGGGGACATTGCTTTATAACACTAAACATTTCATTCACTAGAAGACCAACAGAGGAAAAACATGATGCAAACAGTAAAAAGTTAAATCCTTGGAGGTTTATTGCAGCACAGGCCTTCAGCATATTACGTCAAATACACAGCTGGTACTAAAGTGTGTGGCCATTTTAGCAGTCACAGTTTTACTTCATGTTTGTTCAGCTGATGCTACAATTTCACTTTATTCCCCGAAGGAGGGAGTTGCTCTTTGTCAGCCATCTCAAGTTAAAAGAGGTGGCTGGGAATCTAGTTTGTTGAGTGTTTGTCATTTACAAATAAACTACATTGGCTTAACTTCATAAAGTGCTTGATACACGCTTGGACAAGAAATTGGTTTAACTGCATGTGCAGTTCATTAGGTGATATCTTACATTTAAAAGCTACAGGGGAAAAGTTTTGAAAAAAATGTAAGAACAGCATTGGAAATTCCTTCATGTGCTGCGAATGCTACTACCCATCAAAGCTGAACTCACAAAACATAAAAACTAAATGACTGGACTGAATTACATGCTGAGAGAGCAGTTAAAAGATTTTGGTGAATGGGTTTAAGAAGCGCGTGATAATTTTGCTACAAAAATGTGTCATCTCATATATATCATGTTGTGTGAAGGAGACAAAATACAGATGGTTGTATGCGTAAATAAGTAATTACAGAAAGAACACAAGAAAACATGATTAACTCCTTAAAGAAGAGAGGATAAAAGTCACCACACAGTATATGACAAGCCTAGTTTTACGCCATTATACTGCTACCTGTTGGTCCACTTTTAGAGCACACTTTAAACAAAATATGTACGGCGAAGAGTGTCAATCAAACGTATGGTCTAGATACGCTGACCCCAAAAACCGAAGACATGAAGAAAATGTGTGCACAATTTTTGACAGCATTAATATGAATGTGAAAACAGCGTCGGAGGATAATGTGGCGGCCTTGCTTTGTAAGTCCTGTGACTTCAACGGTGAGGGAGGGGAGGGAAGTTATGGCTTACTATGAACAGTATTATACTTTGTATTCAAGAGAAACTCAAACTTAAAAACCTGTGTCACTGGATGAACAAGTTGAAGCTTCCTAATGTATGTTGTACAACTGATGTATGGAATTTAAGGAGGTTGATGCATCCATTTCCTTACAGGTTATCACACCAGCCACTGCTAGGTCAACTGAACTACATATGACACCACTGAAAAGATGGCAAACCTATCTTTTACAGTTTAATTTAAAACCAAATATGTCACTTGCGCATGCTGGTGTCCACTGGACGATTAGTCTGCATACATGGGTTAATTTAAGGTGAAGTTAGCACTACAGAATGCCACAATGTCTTCAGTATTTACATGTTTCTTCGTTGTGTATATGCGAGTAACAGTAAGAAGCACGAAGAGAAACCGGAGGGATTGGAGGAACTACAAGACGAGTCAGAAGGAGTCATGTGATGAAGTTTTTTGTCTGCTCAGTTTTACAAAACACATCACAAACAGACACTTTAAATGAACTAAAGGTAACAAAGTAGAGAGAGTTATAGAGAAAGAAGAAGTCTCAGAGGAGTAAAGTATGCTGCAGAAGAACTGGCACAGAGGACAGATACAGAGCTACAGATCAGTCACTGGGATCATCATAACAGCTTGTGTGGCATTCCTTTAAAGAAGAAGCTTCAGAATCAACTACACTTTTGCTACTGAGTGATGAAATTAGCCCTACAGTTCATGCAGCTCTGACCTACAGAAGTTAAAAAGCTTTGTCTGTTTGTGCATGCAGTGCATGGCTCAGAAGCAGGACTGTGGTTCCCTTGATAGAATAAACTCCTTAATAATATCTATATTATCTGATTTATTGTTAAACAATGTATTTTACTTGCCAAGCTTGCATTCACACATCTAGGAGGAACTAGCCTTGCATCAAAGCAAGGACTGATAATAACGTGCACAAATTAGCAGATTAGTGCAAAGCCAAGCCTTTACCAGCCCACGCCGAGCCCGCGGTGAAGCGCATACCTTTAGCTTTGACTGGATCTCGCGAGATTTTCTCCGGGCGAGAACCTGCAAGTGGCTAGAAACCTGCACAGAAGAATAGCCAAGAGGTGGGAAGAGGAAAAGGAGACAGGGAGAGAAAAGACAAGGGAAGAAAGAGAGAAGCCGTAACCAAAGAGGAAAGAGACGCCCAGTCAGTTTTGCCGGGAGGCAGGTTTGCGGCACCTACCTTTATACCCGCCTGGTATTCACGAACTTTCTTCCGTGCTAACACCTGTATGTGACTAGACACCTAAAGGGGTGTGAAACAGTTTTTGAGCATAAAAACAACACGCAATCAGATGCATGCACACACACATGCATGCAAGTGCAGACATGTACACACACATACTTACTGAGATCACATACACAGTGAGAGTTCTGTATGGTTCATGCAAACAGTAAACGTTGATTTAAAGGATAAGGCTGGCGATATTCTACATTTCTCTTATTACGAACATGAAAAGACCAAAACCATCAATTAACTGAAGCTACTAACATGCACTCCCTGTGTGTCGACACGTTTTGTCTTTGGCACTGTTGTTTATTTTTGAAACAACCCCACCTTTCTGCGGCCTTGAGCATCAAATGTGTATTAGTTAGAAGCTGAAAATAGTCCCCAACAACTGCACTATTTACTCCTGTTGGAGTGATGTTTGCTAAAAATGACAGTGCCCAGCTTTTTTAGGAAACTAATTAGATTTTATTAAAAATGAAACTACATATTTGTGACCCACTTTTAAAGATTTACATATTCAAAATTATATATATATATATATATATATATATATATGGGCTTGTTAGGCATAGTGCCACAAACAGGGTAGGTAAGTCAAAAGCTATTGAAAGTCAGACTTTTCATGGGATTTGTTGACACTAGACTTATTCTTTAAATAACTTCTAATCCACTTTTTTGTAACTAAGCATGACATCAGGAACTATGAATACTTTTAATTAAACAGTTGCAGTTGTGAAAACTATTAATTAATAGTTTTCACACTAAATCTGACTCGTGCATGGTTATTCTTATCTAATCATCAAAGTTGATAAAACTTGTTTACCTGTTTTCTTGTGCGGGTTTTGCCTGTCCTCAGCTTGATGTACCTTGCTATCAATTCATTGCGACCTATAACAAAAAAACACAAAGGTAAGGTCACAAACAAATGACAGATTTAACATTAACATTTGGACTGATAATACCCTAAATTGGACAAAAGGTGGCACTCTTGTCATACCTTGAATACACATCTAATGTCACAAGAACAGCATTGTGACCTTTCCCAGAACTCCTAGAGTGCCCTGAGTGTGAGGAGTCCTCAGACTAACTCAAACAAACTTTTGTCAAGGGTCACAGGCCACAATAACACCTCTGTTTCCTACAGGAGACCGTAT
Organism: Nannoperca obscura; assembly: GCA_036024295.1. Taxonomy (NCBI): domain Eukaryota; kingdom Metazoa; phylum Chordata; class Actinopteri; order Centrarchiformes; family Percichthyidae; genus Nannoperca; species Nannoperca obscura. The sequence continues at coordinate 47,112 of JAVQJL010006259.1, forward strand.
TTTAAAATGTAATTTGTTATTTAAAATAAGTCAGGTATTAAAAGGTTTACCCTCAAGTTTTCATTAGCTTGTTTCACACATGCTTATTGTCTGCCTTATGTGGCCCTGTAGCCTAATTACAGATTGCTTAGAAAACAGAACCATGTTTTTCAGGACATAACATCTACTCTCGACATTCTGCACTAACAGGTTGTGCAGAGAACAGGCTTCTATTCTGGGCTTTCATGGTCCTCTTTACGTTCAGTGCCGTGCGTGAGATTTAACAAGCAGTGCCTTTTCAGCAAAGTGCAGCTGGGATGAAGCAAAACTCATATTTGGTGTATGTGAAGCCCAAAAAGCATTATTATGTTGTCTCATGGGAAAATCGGTACATCAGTCTTTTTCACTTCTATTCTTTGCCAAGTCACGGTTACTGGGTTTCTGTGGCTGAAAATTGGGCCGAAGGGAGAGGTTGAACCACTGTATCATTATGAATAATGACCTAAACTTGCTGACAGAAATTTACACCAACAAAAACCGGTCGAGATGGGCCTTCTTGAACACACACAGACACGCACAATAGACTGTGTGTCTAAGAAGTCTATGGTCTTAAGAGTAACCAGACACATAATGACAGGAGAAACAAGTCTAGTTTTTTCACACACTCTTATGCACTTGGCCTCCAGAAGGCCCTGGTTAGTGCAATTACCATAAAAGTACTGCAGGCCATCTCCAGCAGGCTTGCAGCACTCACCGTACTCTCCAACCAGTCAGCCCGGCGGTCAGCCAGCAGAGCAGAGCTGAACTGTCTGCCGATTCTGAGCTAGCCCGTCCCCCCCTCTGCCCCGGGCCAAGGATGGACACGCCCGCTCATGCGCCTCCGCATTCCTAGCATTCCTTTAAGCCTGTCACATCTGTGCTAGCCAGTCTGATTGGCCTGGGCCAGCGAACACAGTCAGAGCTCGGGTGAACACACACATGCTCATATACACTTCCAGCTCTGGGAGAAGCCAGGGTTAGAACCGGAGTGAGGGTCATTAGGTTGGGGTAGGGGGTCGTCAGTTAGAGGGGCAAAAGGGGCAGCTGATGCTGTAACTCTTGGAAGAAGCACAAAGCCATAACTGTCTCTGCCAACAACTGCCACCTGGCAGCCAAGCAGCCCCTTTTCCCAAAACAACACCACTGTGTGACCCTTCACTCAACGGACAGCAACACCTGCTGCCGACCATCCCAGCAGAGGATGGCAGAGAAAGAACAATGCCAGTTCGACCCCCACGCAACTGCCACTCTCAATCTCTTCAGCTGAGGAGCAGAGCGGGGAAAACATTACATTGTCCTGACCACAGAGTTCTGCTATGAATTTCACAGATATTTGATTGCAGAGTACTGTATACTGACATATAGTGTGAACTAGGTGCTACAGGCAAAGTTAATAACGTTTCTGAGAACGGTGAGGTGGACTATTGTACAAAGCTGGTCGAACTGTAAATTCACAGCTGACTTTCGGGACTCGAGGTTCAGTAAAACTGAGCTGAATTTCTTAGTCACAGTGTTATGGAAATCAATTCAAAATAGCAAACCATCTAACATTTTTGTAACTTGCTTCATAACAGTGTTGAGCACAGTAATTGTTGGCATTGCGTGGTAAATAAAAATGTGTTTTGTATATCTATTGAACAGTGCAGTTCTGTGGTTGTGAGCTGAGACGATATCTCCAGTTTCCTTTTCCACAACATCTGGTTGGATTTGTGATATTTTAAATTACTGCTATTGTTTTATGTGATATTCAGTTTGCTGCAGAGAGACCACTTTGAAGCGGATCAAGCAAATAACTGCAGTTTCAAATAACTGTTTAAGAAGCTGAATGTTAAAATGATTTGGAAAAGAACATATAAGACACACATTCTCAGGCACTTCTGCCCAGTGGAAAAAGAACCACTGGATCATGATAGCACTGCAGCATATTGAACAGAGCCTTGATTTTTATAAACCATTATATCCCTAAACAATGTACAAAGTACTTCATGACTAAAAAGATTACAGGTTACAGGCTGACAGCAAACGATTACAGAAACCCTAAGTGAGTGAGTGAGTGCCAAATCCAAATCATTCTTTACTTCACACCGTTGAATCAAATTTTCAAAACTACAGCATATAACACATTTTGAGAGGTAACATATTCACATTTAGGAAAGCTATGTTCAAGCCCAGCCTTCAGGCATTAAACACTCCTAAACAGAGCGTAATCAACAATCTCTGGATCACCAAAACAAAATCTGTAGCTGGATGTTATTCTGTTAAGGTAAAAAATAAAATCACATCCTAACAGTGAATATTTAAAAAGTCCCAGAACTTCAAAGCAGCAGCAGCAGCAGCACTGTATGGACATGAATATTTTATGAATAATAGTACTTCTTCTGCCCAGTTTTCAAAAAAAAAAAAAAGACCCAGTAGAAGTGGTCATATTGGTTGATAATGTTTTAGACACATTGTTGTCTGAAACCCCAACTAAGAAAATATAGAGTGTATGATCTCTGTGTTGTCAACGGTGGCTGCAGCTGTGGCAGCCAAGATCGAACGGTGAAAGGGCTGGTCCACACAGCAGGGGGACACGACAGGTGCATACAGACAAACACAGACACAGTTGTACAATCTCACTTTTTCTCTGCCTCTAATTTTCCTACACTTGCTGTCTTTCCATCTCTGCCCTCTTTTTGAGCTACTTCTGATTCCCTTGTTGATTGCTTAACACCCACTGAGATCGCTGCAGGCTGCCATTCTTAACCTCTTCTCTGACAGGACACGCCTATCTTTTTCTTTTACTACACGACCGCTGGAATTTTCCACTTACACGCTAACATAGTGAGCAAAAAGGTAATCTCTCTTCACTCCCTGTACCTACCCCCCCACTCTGTCTCTCTCCTGAATCCGCTCTCCACCCATATTCCCTCCCCTCCTCCCTTCTCATAACATTGAGGTAATCTTAAATTGCTAACATACTGCTCAGCCATGACTGAAAACATTCCTAACATCTCAGTGAGGGAGCTGACAGGGAAGGCCTGCTCAGTCATCATTACAGAGCGCTCAGGCACCCTCTCTTATACCTTTACACACATCTTTTCTCACAACTTTGCACATGCACCGAACCTGCTGCAAATTCCCAATGTGGCCTTCAAAGGTCAAAACAGACATAAGCCTCCCTCTAGCACTGAAATTGTTCTCTTTTTTTATACCCAGAGTGCTTTGCAGTAGTGACAGCTGCAGGGCTGAGAGAGAGAGAGAGAGAGAGAGAGAGAGAGAGAGAGAGAGAGAGAGAGAGAGAGAGAGAGGTGTGTGTCTGGGGTTTGACATAAATCTCTAGACCAGAAAAAA
>JAVQJL010006260.1:0-18748 GCA_036024295.1 Nannoperca obscura
TTGACTCTATTTTCTATTCATTTCACAACGTATGGTGGTGAATAAGTGTGACTTTTCATGGAAAACACAAAATTGTTTGGGTGACCCCAAACTTTTGAACGGTAGTGTATATATTATTAACAAACATTATAAACAATATATATATGTAAAATATATTTATTTTCTCCCTGTGATTGCTTCTTAAACATTTCTTGTTGTTTTCCTCCTCATTTGTTATTTCAGGCTCTTTTAATGTCATTCTTAGGACACCGTAGTGCTGAAATGACCCTGAGGCACTCAATTCTGCACTTTTTTTTTCAAGCAACCTTGGAGATTAAGAAGTTGAAGCTTATTGTACTTATTGTATTGCTCTAGGTTAGATCATGAGTGAAGTACCCAAAATGAGAACTCTGGTGTGTTTTTGTGTTTACTTCTTTCTCTAGAACTCAGGAATAGATATCGGGGACATTTCTGAGAGAAAAGCCCTGCGATCCAGGCTCCAGTGCCGACCGTTCAGCTGGTTCCTCTCTAACATCTACCCCGAGCTCCGATCCTACAGCGACACAGTTGCTTACGGAGTGGTGAGGTTTACTTACTTCTCAGGATTCCTAAACATTCCCATTGATTTGAGTAAAAAGATAGGGTTGTTAATTTGATAGGAGCCCTTAGGAACAAGTCCACAAAGTCTAGATAGCAGTAAGCTACACCGTACACTTCCCCACTCAGTCCCCACCAGTTGCTACACATACAGAAACTCCTCAAAGCAGAACATAAAGTATTCAATATTTTAATTCATTGTGAGTAAGAACAAGACACTCCTTTAGCTTCATCAAAAATAAATATGCTTTTGTTGTGGCAGCTTACCAGCAAGGAGTTTTAAAACGTGTGAACATATTTTTACATTGTCTTTTCTCTTGTCACATTTCTGCCAAAAGGCAACAGTATTATTAAAGACCCTCAATAATGTGCTTCCACAATTAAAGCATTTTTATTCCGACAAAGGAACAAAAGTGGCATATTTTTGAATGTTGTGAAACATTATTTTCTTTTGCCACTATATACTATTTTGAATATTTTTCAAGCTGTTCATTTTAGGGTCATTATGAACGTGTTCTTGTTTAGGTTTTATTTAAACCTGCATTACTGTATTTTTTTTTGTCCACTGGGGGCAATAGTGCACAACATTGACATCTTATAAAGATGTAATGAGGAACCTTTTAGCTATCAGTTGACTATTTACACATCCAGTAGACACAACATTTCTATTCATTTGGTTGCGTTTCTATTCACCAATTCACCAGTCCAACATTGTCTCTCTTGTAGCTCTGTTATGGTCTCCACCAACTCCCGAGGCAAATACCTGGCTCTGCTAAATGCTCCATTATGTATCAACCTAGTCCCTTACTGTGTGTGCTTTTTCTGTGGCTTCATCACTTAAGCATTAATGCTGAAGCTAAACATGAATTATTTAGGTTGGATCAGGGATTTATAGAGGGTTTGGCTATTATTTACACTTACAGGGTTGAACGTGATATTGTATAGAAACCAACCAAAAATAGTCTGGTTAAAGTCATGTCTTAAGCATTGACATTGCGTAAACACTACCTCAAGACTAAACCTTTCCATTAAAATGTAACTTTTCTAAGTGTTTTGAGCTGTAGAACCTTAACTTTTCCATTAATGCTAAAGCTAATTGCTGTTTTTTCAGATTGCCTATATTCCTCCTTTTTCTGTTTTTTTGTTCTTTCTTCACTCGCATGCACAGACTACACCCTAGTTTAATTAGGGAGTGAGGCATTATGGGGAATTGATTTTCAAAACCACTGAAATTGTGCATAAACACCCCCTCATGACTAAACATTTCCATTAAACTTAACTTTTCCAAGTATTTCAAGCTGTAAAACTTTAACTTTTCCATTAACGCTGAGTCTAATTGCACGTACAACATGTGATATATGCCTCCGTGCTGTAAGAGCTCACTTCAAATCACAGCAGCGGGGTATTGAAAGGGTGAACCTTTTTACGCCACTTAGTTTCTACATGGCTATTCCTCTCTTCAGTTAACAGCTGTGGGAGGATGTTGCATAATTGAAAAATGACAGTAATCTGTTGAAAACCGAGCAGAATTATGACTGCTCCTGCTGATAGAGGAAGAAAAATTAAACTTCGTGGCTGAGTCCAAGTGCTAATAATTTATAAATTTAATTTTCTTACTGTGATTTTCGATTGCGGCTTCTAACTTGAGTGTAGATATAGTTTGAGTCATCTGTCTTTTGCAAGCTTGAATGTCCTCTGTAAATTACCATCAGACCGAACTTATTTCCTTCAGGTTGAAAAGGTCTTATTCTTTCAGCTTTATTGACTCTGCATGACTTCATGTCTGTCACTGAAGAGGAAAAGAAGTTAAGAACTGAGTCATGAAAAAAGCCGATGTGGTTCCACCGAGACATTAGCAGCAGCAACTGAGTCTCTAGCTCAGAAAACAGCCCCTGTGCCACCTCTTGTGTTTGTTGTTCGATAAACACTTCAATCACAGTGCGAGCTGGATGGAGTTATTTGTTGACACTATTGAGCATGTGTGGGGGCTCGGCTTTGAGCGCATGAGATGAAAGTGTTGCCACGGTGACATCTGAGAGATGTAGATATGAAGTTTACATATTTGACAAAAACAAACTCTCACAGGAGATAGCAGTTGGAGAGAGTACAACAAGTGTTCTGGTGTGATGCCATCTGTGGATGCTGTTTATTCACTCGTCTCTTATTTAACATGAAACAAAAGCTGGAGGAACGCTCTGCTCACACGAGGTAAACACTGAACAAAGAGGAGGTGCGGTATTAGGATTTTAAATGAAACACATCACACAGTGTCATGAACTGTTTCACCAGTTTAACATCTGGTTTACTGATGTTTTCAGTCCCCACAATGCCACTTTCCACCTCAGACACCAAAGATTAATTTTATTTCAATTAATCTAATAGTTCATCTATTATTATATTTTCTATAACTTGCTCTCAACACAAAGGTTACTAAATGTCTGATGCTATGAAAACATTCTTAGCCATGCTAGCGGTGTGTCTCTAAGGGTGGGAATGTTGGTTGGTCCAGACTGAAATATCTCAACAACTAATGGGTGGATTATAATGAAATTTGGTTCATACTTTTATGTTCCCACAAGATGAATTGTAATAATTGTCATCACTTCACTTTTAGTTTTTTGCGCTAGCATCAGATCAGCGTTCCACACTCAACTTTTTGACCGTTATTTACACCATTTGGACACTTATGGTGCATTCCATACATGCCATATTTGGAAGTGTGAACACACTCAAAATATAAAGTGAAAGTATGGAAGAATGCAAACTGAAAACAGTATACCTGTTGACTGGGTCTACTTATTTCATTTGTTTAGGCTCTTAAAACATTTGGGTTAAGCATTAAGGAAATATCGTTGTTTTGGTTAAATACTAAGAAAAAATGTAAAATGTACTTAAAGCACAAGACGCATTTACTTTATGACCATGGAACCAAATTCAAAGTGATTTTGTTGTCTAAACCCAACCACACACATTATACAGAAAGTGAAGCCCGGCCCCCCCAGAGTCAGTTCATGCACCACCTCACTACTTCTGTCTCTCAAAGCACGTTTGAAAAAGTTCTACACATAGTACTACATCAGTGTCATTTTCCTTTAACTGGCGGATCCTGGTTCAAGCCTTTATTTTGAAAGCATTCACCTTACTGTTGTGCCCTTGAGCAAGATACTAAGCCCCTACCAGCTCCAGGGCTGCTGCCGTGTAGCTAAGCCTGACCTCTGACCTCACAAATTTTCCCCGGGGATCAATAAAATATAAGATAACTGAACCAGTGTAATAAGTGTGACAGCAATGTGAGATATTGTAAAATGGAAAGCTCAGCCCGGCCCTCGATAGGGGATCAAGAATTGTGCTGAAAGCCCCACAGGACTTTATGTGACGTGACTGCAAAGGAGCACATAGAGGTGATGGAATGCAGCAAGTGAGCTGATGAAGCGAGAGGTAGTCAGTAATCTAAACAGCGTGTGGGATGGCTGGGCACTTGGGCACTGCTATTCTGCAGATGAAGAGAAAAAAAGCTTTTGTGAGCTGTATGTTAAAGAAATTAGCAGAAAATGAAGGTCTCTCCTCCCGTTCACTCATCATAAACTCTAAATATTGCACCTTAGGGGAAATGCAGCCAGTAAGCCTTGTCATTCATCTTTGATGTTTGTATTTTGCTAACGCTTATAAGGAAAAGTAGACCTAGGATAAGACCAAAGAGCTTGAATAGATAAACAGGCATTTCTATTCAAATCACCACTTTTTAAAGGTCACTTGAATGGCAGACTTAAGATGGCCACCACAGGATGTTTACAATGCTGTGGGAGTAAAGGTATGTGAGTCAGAAACCTGAACTTTTACCACAACAGATCCTGAACATTTCAAAGGCAGCTCTAACATTCCAGCTGTCTGATTCTGAATGTGTCTGTACATGCAAGTAACGGTTTTACTTTTTACTCTTGATTCTCATTTCCATGCAGCCTTCTAAATGTCAAAGACAAACAAGTTCAAATCAAACATTTGAAATAACTGGTAATAATAAAGCAGGATCAGGTAATAACACATTAAAAGCATTCACGTTTAAGTAACACATTACAAATGTAATCTGGGCCAACTCTCACAGATGCCCCAACCCAGAGCTTCTGATTATGAATATCAGCCTTAGCCTAAAGGTATGTGTAGAAGGAAATTTGCGATCATTCACAAAAGTGGCACCACTTCTTCCATTCTAACTGTAGCATATAGAACACGTCATCAGTTTTTCAAAGCAGACTTCTTCCCATTCACCTCAAGCAGCACTTGTGGCATCTGACCTTCTCTTCAAACTGCATGACAGCCAACTGCAGACGGAGACCTTGATGGAAAAGAGAGATACAAGATTCTCTGTCTGTTTTTCAAAAAAAAAATTCATTTGAGGGGTTGGAAAGATTTCTGCAAGTTGAATGTTTTTTTACTTCATGGTAAAAAAAAATGTTTTTGTATATATATATATATATATATATATATATATATATATACATATGAGAACAAGGACACACTGAAGTATATTGATTGCCATGTGTTAATTAACACATATTGTACAATTACTCTATACTTCTCTGTGGAATGTAGCCAAATTACAGGAGCAACCTGCAATCTAAAAAGTACAGATGCTTTTCGTTTCTGAAATATTACTCTGTAGCTGCCAAAAAAAGGTGAAGGTTAGTGTAAAGTGTTTGTATGACTTTCTCCTGGCAGGCAATAATTAGCCTGCAGTGGTTCCATTTGTCTTCACTTTAGCCACACAACTAGAGCCGTGTAATGCAGCACTCTGTCATAATGGAGTAATTAATAATGTAGAGACAGAGAGAGAAAGAGAGATAGCAGGGAGAGAGAGGGATGCAGGGAGAAAGAGAATGACTGACTTGCTCGCCTTCTATATATAGTTATATAAAGTATTAAAAAGGCCAGTTACGTATGTTACTGGCTTAAAGGAATATTTTAACATTTTTGAAATATGTCTCTATCTGACAGTGAGACGAGAAGAATGATATCATTCTTGTGTCTGTGCGGTAAGTACGGAGCTGGAATCAAGATGTGTTTAGCCTAACTTAGCAAAAAGAATATAAGCAGGAAACAGTTAGCCTGACTCTGTCCAAAGGAAAAGAAAACGCCTCTAAAGCTGACTTACTTCTCCTAATCACATCCACATCTTTAAAGTTGAAGGTAGGCGTGTTTGTATCAGCTAGCATAGCTGTTTCCCCCTGCCTCCAGTGTTTATGCTAACATAGGCTAAACACTTCCTGACCCCAGCTCCAACCTGAACACACAGACGTGCAAGGCCACATTAAAATACCCAAGACTATGACTGTTTCAACGGTCTCACAATTAAGCTAATTATTTTTTATTTTGAATGAAAAGTTTATTAGGGACCACATTTCTGAGACCCCCCTGTATTTCTCACACTGGATACAGAATTTGCCGGCTCACTGTAGGCCAGTATCAATCTGTCTCACACATAATGTGTGCATATGCACTTAGACACACACACACACACACAACAGTCTGTTCACTCCCTGTAAAGTTTTATTCTCCCTGACCTTTGTGGGCCCTTTCACGTCATCGGGCCCCAGGGCTTGAGTCCTGGTAAGCCCGTGCATTAAAACAGCGGTGTAGACATGAGACTGATATCAATCTTTTCATCTCACCCTCAGAAAGAAAGCTAATAACTATTCCTTCAAAGAAATCTAAGTAAAGCATTCATCTAGTTGCTTTTAGTTTGTAGTCTCAATCTAAAACAACAGCATTGGAATCCAGGTTTTATTGAGATCCTTCACAAGAGACAACAAAATAAGCCTAAAGATGAGCTATTTTTCTTATTTTCCATGTTCATGTAATAAAAATCAAAGGCTTCTGAGCTCTGATACTCTGAAATTGTGATATATGACTATTGTTTAGTAGTGCTGTAAATCTGATGACTAAATGTGTGTATTAGAGAGAGGTGTCCTCCTGCACTTTTTCTTTTGTGTTCTTCCATCATTATTCATATGTCAACCTGTTAAAACCCATCTACGTAGAGCTGTTGGAGATACATTAGATCATTTTTATTTTCTCACTCTTTTTCACCTGTTTTATCTTTCTCTCATATTTCCAGTTGAAGAACAGTCTCAGAGACAATCTGTGTTTGGACCAGGGACCTGACACTGACAATATTCCCATCATGTACCTCTGTCATGGTATGACACCGCAGGTCAGTGGGTTCTCACTCTATTCTGTTCTGTTATTTCCATCATATCTGTTCAAATACATGAAAAACAACCAAAGAAATACTGATCACACAGAGATGTCTTACAGTAGGACAGGTTGTCATTGTAGATAACTGGACTTCTTCACAGTCTTTGTCATTTTGAGTTTTAAACATCTATCCCCAAAAACTGAATTGAAAGAATTTATTTTTTGTTGGTGTTGTTTGTTTGTGTGTCTTTGTGGCCACTTGGGGGCAGCAGAACCAGCTGGAAACGCCACATTTACATATTGTGATGACTCGTTACTGTGAATGTTGCCTACTTGTGCATCCAGCAGACAAAGAGCAACATTAGCATACATTTTGAGTTGTGTTTGTGTCTCCCAACAGTCCAATATTCGCTCTGCTTTTAGCTCAGTTTTGGTCTCAATAACTCATAAAGCTTTTTTTTGCTGAAAACAGGCTGCTGCTGCTGCTGCTGCTGGAAACACTGACGATAAGAGCAGAGTTGTGTGCCAGAAAACCAAAACAATTAGCTTAAAGATGCTAAAATGCTATGTAGGGCTAAAAGGAACTGCATTGGCTGTAGTAATTCTCTGTGGGGTCATCACCACAAGCAACTACCTTGACATTACATGGTCATTACAAAGTCATTTGAACCATTGTTTATGTAAAGATATTGGTGAGTGCAGCTTTAAACATAAAGTCAAGAGGAAAGTTTGTAGCTAGAGTTAATACAGTAGAGTTGTTTTGAGAAATTATAGTGACTCTCTGCACATTATGTTGAGCTATGGGGTCCTATAATTTGCATAAATGAAAAAGTCACATTTCCATAATGAGTAAGCAGGATAATTAGAGCAGAGATCTAGAAGGAAATGCTAGCAAAGAACTAATACATCACCATGCTATAATAATGCTGCTTTGTCATGTGCTGTTTTGCTTGTGAAACTGTGAAACCTTTCAGCCTTCTGGGCAGAAATATCTGAAATGTAATCCTCGAGTCATTGAGGCCAATCAACAACTCTATCAGCCTTTTGCAGATTTAAAGCTATTCGTTTCTAAGGGCCTATAAAAGCTGCACTTATTGCCCCTTAAATGGAGGCACTGAAAAACACTTTAAACACCAACGGAGTGTGAATGTGTATTTCCACTTTTCACCACTTTGAAATGCTCTGTAGCTTGACAAAATTAAAAATGTATTTTTTACTGTCTGCATATTATCCCGGCTGCCATAAAGAGGCTTGCATAATCAGAACTAGACTCCACTACATACCCATCACCCGTCATCTAGAAGAGCTTTCTGAGGACACGCCAAGCCTCACTTCCATTGTCAGTAAAGTTAATAGCTTTGACCGGTACCTTGACGTCGGAAACATCCGACTTTGTATCTGGGTCATACTCAGCAATACAGCGTGAGCTGCTGAAACAGCTGTGTTGGCGTTTCTGTGTCTCTCCTGCCTTTTTGCCTTTCACATTTCCTCTCTCCTGGAGACAGCATAATCATCAGGTGCTAATACAGAAATTGAGTTGCATTAGAACATTTTTATCTCCTTCACTGTCTTTATTTATTTATTTAAACACAACAAATTGAGATGGGCAAGGTCCTGAGCTTCTTCTATTCACAATATAGAGCTTAATCCTGAGTGGGCTAGTTTTGCCTAAAATGAGCACAAACCTTGAGAGACACGTGAAACGTTTCCACATTCACAATATAAATTTGGCAGATAGGACAGAAAGATAGCAGATAAATGTATTCAGCCCATTCTTATCTTATTATTCATCAGCTAATGTGTTAAAATCTTAAAACTCGCATTTTAAGACACAAGCAAGGTCAAAGCCAACTGTATGCTTCTTCAGTTAGTGTTATTGAATCAGTATTTAGCTGCAGTGGAATTATTTTGAGGTGTAATGGGCCGAGCTAATGAACAGATCATTTGTTCGCTCATATTTGTGGAGAAGCCAAAAAGAAACATGAAATCTAGCAAGCCATAATTTACCCAATGCACTGTAACATGTCTTCAGATAAGTGGGGTATTTTGGGGTTTTACTAGGATAAGTCAAGATAGCAGCAGAATATCATTACACAGTACCGGATCAGCAAGGGGAACTAATCACTCCACAGAGTGGAGCTTGTAGAATCAGAGGTTCATAAACATACATTACCCTGCCCATAAAATGAAATGGAAGTTATTATCTATCCTGTACCTGCTGCAGTAATCAAAGAGGGATTAGAGAATGTTAGTATATAATGGATAAATCCATAATCCTTGCTGTTAATGGATATTCTCACACACGCATTAGCCTAATGAAATTTCAGGCCCCTGTGACTATCCCAGCTCAAACTGAAACTTGAAAAAAAAATGTATCTATTTCCACTAAATATTGATCTTGAAATCATTGACGAACGGCAAAAAGATGTCATGTTTAAGGGTTCTGAGACATCAGGGATAAGCAGCCTCAGGACGCAGAGCGAATAGCAGCAGGAATGGTTTCATAGCCAACATCAAAGACTCAAATATTCCTCTGGTCTTCTATCATGCCTTTATCATTTTTCATTCTTTATTCTTTATTCATGTGGAGTATCCTTTGTGATGTTATTCCCCCCAGTCCTTCTTATTCCCCATTCAGAAGCATTTATTTCTGATTCGACCAATCCTTTAGATTACCTCTGAGTCCTCTTCTTTCTGAACAGAATCACTCTATTTCTGTGTGTGTGTGTGTGTGTGTGTGTGTGTGTGTGTGTGTGTGTGTGTGTGTGTGCTTGTGTGTGCGCGCGTGTGTGTCCAACAGGATGGATGGATATGGCTTTGAATACCTGATGAACTGTTGAATGTCAGCGATGCATAACGTTCCTCAATTTCCTTTTCAGCCACTTGGCACAGATGAGGGAGGGAAGCCTGGAAGGATACACAGAAGGGGATGAGAGAGAGAGACTTTAACAAAGTGAGAGTGAGAGAGATATCACAGTGGGGGATTTCATTGGCAAGCGTTCAGTTAAGCACTTCTTTCTATATAGCAGTAAATGATCGCAGCTATTGACCAGCTTTACAGTCAGCTTTACTGTAAAGAGAACCTGACCACTGGGAAAAATGTTCAGCTGAAGGTCCTGAAGGGACAAGTTAAGCTTTGGACAAACCTGAATACTAGCTGAAACCTACAAAGACATAAGGATTATTCTGGCGGTAGCAGGCTTGTGCCGATTGCTGATCTGATCACAGACTGATCTGATTGTCCTACCTGATATGAAGGCAATTGTAACTAACTTAATATTAGCACTGTTATAAAAATAATCTCTAGAACCTGCACCCAACTGTGCACTCACACTGGGCCCCATGAATTTTAAATTCTTATTTACAAACCAGACACAAGTGTACAATACGACGGTCTGTTGACGGTATAATGTTTTGCATCTTCAGTTATCTTGCTTCACTTCAGTTTGTCCCCTATTTCATTTTTGTTGTCCAATGCATTCTCACACCGCAAAACCTTTTTCCATCTATTCTTTTTCTTTTGTTTATTTACTGGTGTAAATATGAATGAAGTCAGTTTCATGTCGATATACTTGAATCCCTTTACTTGAATCTGAATTTAAGAAGCATTTTAATGTTATAGCTCAGTGATTCTACAGCAGTGGTGGAGCTATAAATGGATAAAATCTGTTGCCGAAATATAACATTAAACCCTACACTATTGGTATCTAAAGCAGGGCTGCTGTAAATCCCCATAGGATGTACATAAATGTCAGTTTCCCAAAAGTGAAGCCAAAACATCTTCATCACCCTCTGGCTGCAGTATAGATCATAAGCCCCGCCCCCTCCATGTTAGCAGATGGGACATGGGCCAAACTGAAAAACCAAAGTTCACGTCAAATACATTTTTACCAAATATGGTTTCTGTCATTTGAGGTAGTTCTTATCATGCTAATGTTTGTTTAAGTGTTCGTTTTTCAGATCTGTTTGGTTTGAGTTAGTTATTTGATGCTATTAAACGTCATGATTGACAACGTGTTGTGTCCTCGCAATTGGTTCAGGCTGGTGTATGGGCGGGACCTTGATGACTACAGCACAGATTGTTACTCCAAATGACATCACCAGTGCAAGATGTGTCCAGTGTAGAGCTACATAGGAAAAGCCATCGCTGTCCTTTAAGCCATTATCCTGCTTTGGAGGCCTTTTTTCCACCCCACCACAGCTAAGTAATTGGTGTGGTTCAGTTACACGACTTCGTCGTAAAACAAATGTGTCTGTAGAAAATTATTTTTATTGATTTGCAGCAAGTTGCGTTATTTCTAAATGCTGAAAATGTCCATAATAAGCTATCATAACATCGTACCAATATGTTTTCTGCCCGCTGGCTGCGCACACATGATTGATCTTATGAACAGGAAACCAGAAAATGAATACGACTGTTGAATCAGGGGCTAATTTCAGGCCAATGCAAGAGGTGTGAGCGACAATATTTATTTGACAAAATAGTGAGAAATTGCAGTGGAAACTAAGCAGGTAATAGAAATCTGATCTGTGCCTCGATATTGGTGTAGCCTCGCTAAGAAGATTGATTTGTGGCTGGATCAATAAAGTCTGAAAATTAGACCTCTGAGGCTATTTACCAGAGCAGCATTCGTGAGTGTGTGTGATTCTCATATTTCTGTCTTTGTGAGGTACTATTTGACTCTTGCAAAGTGAGGAAACTCTCACCAGTCTTCACTTCTTCATGACAATTTAAGGTTAAAGCATGTCATGATGATATGCTGTCAACAATTAGAGCTATGGATTAAATGTAGTGAATGAGAGTCCTCTCAAGTATAAAATATAATATATATTGTAAAATATATAGTATATATATATATAGTATATTATAAATGTGTGTGGGTGCAGATGCAGTGAAAATGACCAGGATATTGAACCTGTAAGTTAAGATCTGATGTTTGTAAGAGTAAAAACAGCCAGGCCATGACAAAGAGAATGCAGGTAGCAGAACAAATGTAATCAAAGATTAAACACTGAAACACAACCATGTCACTTGGGAAAGCGCAAAAGCTTTTCTCCAACAGTGACTTTTTTTACTTTAAAGAGACTTAAGAAGACAGTGATTTATCATTTTGGGGAAAGTTGGTAGTGTATTATTGATTTAGAATAGAGTTATGTCACCAGGGATTCGGTCTGATACAAAGAAAACACAAACCAATTACCAGACTTTAAAAACTTTTGACAAACAATGCGCGTGTGTGTGTGTGTCAGAGAAACCCAATTACTAGACTTTTTAAAAACTTTAACCTTTGACAAAATTGATCTGTGAGACCGTGTTTGTTGGCGTATATTCATCGGCAGGAAATAAGAACATTCACGACCTTCCTGTGGGATCAAATCCCATCTTACTTCTTTACAGGATCTTATTTCAAGGTGTGAATTTCCAACAAGCTTTTACTTTCACTTACAAAGCAGTAGAATATAGAAGAGCCCGTCGGTTAATTTTGCGGGTCATTAAAAGGCGGTGCTTATAAAATGGAGATACTGAAACGCTTGTCATTGCACTGAAGTAATCCATTTTCAAAATGACTGTGTCTGTAAGCCTATTAAATCTGGGGACCTATCTGATCAGTGTACGATACCGTAATGAGCTCTCTCTCTCTCTCTCTCTCTCTCTCTCTCTCTCTCTCTCTCTCTCTCTTTGTGTGCGTGTGTTGGTGTGTGAGCTGCACCGTAGTTTGTCACTTCGTTATCTGCATCTATAAATAACAGCTTTTCTGGAGAATGAACCTCATTGTCTGCGTCCTTAAACTCTCCTCCTCTACCTCTTTCTGCTTCACTCATCTGGATGAACCTCTTCATTATGTACAGGGACAACTTTGCTGCTGTTGTGTGCTTTGTGTGCTTTGTGTGTGTGTGTGTGTGTGTGTGTGTATGTGTGTGTGCGTGCGTTTTCTTTTCACCACTAGAGCAGATGGCTGAGGAACACCAGTGATTAGCCCGTCTAACTACATCCATAGCTGCCAGTAATAAGCTCACCATGAGCCTCAGTTAGAGCGTATAGTCATTTTCATCCTGAAAAAAAACCCTACATACAATCCCTGTAAATGATAAATTCATGCTTTTTTGACAACAATAGACTTACTAAATCTCCCCCGCACAAACAGTGTCCCAAACAGTAAATCAGAATCAGATCAAAATCAGAAATACTTTATTAATCCCAGAAGGGAAATTGCTTTGTGATACAGTTACAATGCTCAATAAAGTGATTGAAAAAAGAAAAAACAGTAGGAAATAGAGGGTGTAGAGGTGTAGAGGGAGGGTCCGAATATGTTTGGACCAGGGGCCGGAGCTGCTCCAGGACGTGTCTTTCCAGGGCCTTCATGATGTGGGAGGTCAGTGCCACAGGTCTGTAGTCCTTGGCTCCACTGGGGCGTGGAGTCTTGGAACAGGAACTAGGCAGGAAGTCTTCCACAGCACAGGGATCCTCTGCAGACTCAGGCTCATGCTGAAGACATGCTGCAGACTCCATAAATCTGAGAGGCATAGGCACTGTCAGGTCCTGCAGCCTTCCCACAGTGGAGTCTCCTCAGCTGTCTGTCGGCACGAACAGTCAGGAAGCCCTCGATGCACACGTTGTTATCTGGGATGTCCTTGTGTAACCACGTTTCACAGAAGCACATTGGACTGCATTCCCGACACTCCGTCCGACTCCGAGCCAGCCCCGTTAGCTCCTTCATCTTGTTAGCTAGCAATCTCACGTTGCCCATGACAACGGTGGGGAGACATGGTTTGAATTTCCTCCTCTCAGTACTCGTCCGTTGTCTCCCTCTGGACTCTCTCCTTTGCTGGTTTTTCTTTCCCCTGCAGCCTCGGTGTGTTTCTCTCCAGATCTACTGCGGGATGTCCGCAGATCTGGTCACCATGGCCGGCTTAAGTCCAATCAGCTGATCCCAGGTGTAAACAAAAGCGGCCATGAAGTTGTTGCGCTAAGCTGGCTGCAAGTGAAAGTACTTCCAGAGCGAACAAAAACACCAGCACATTTGTGGAGGCCACGACCCCAACAAGTTAACACCAAACAAAAAACCCATAAGTACAAAGTTATATAACAAAGATTTAAAAGAGCAAGTAAGACGAGCGGAGCAACCGTATCGGGCAGCACGCACTTTTAAGCGCATGCGCACACAAAGTTTAAGTTAAGTTTGAGCTGCCTGACATTTATTATCAGTGAGGGAGTGCATGATAAGGTTTTTTCTCCCTTCAAAAAGCACGGGATTGCACTTTGGGTTGTAAATTTCTACAGGGGGTAAACCTCCAGATAATCCTATTAGACACTGTCCATAAATTAAATAACCACTGAAATTACTTTATTTTTATGTTCTACATGTTGCCTATCACCTGCAGAATTCTCTTGCTGGGTTTTAAGCCCTTGTTTACTTTGACATCTTGATTTCTGTCATGTATATCTGCATGTACAATGTATGTACACGTGTGCTTCCTCTTCCCAGCATGCTGCACAGCCGCGTCTTGGGCGAACAGACACAGCTGAAGGAGGAGATGGAGACACTAAGGAGGGACAATGCCCAACTTGTCCGAGAGCACAACCACCTAAAACAGAACTGCGAGGAGCTCCAGCGACTGCACAGCCAAGACCAGAAAGAGTTGGCCGACCTCCGGCTGCAGCAGCAGCAGGTACAATCCCGTGTCACACACACACACACACACACACACACACACACACACACACACACACACACAGGGGGGGTGGGTGTTGGCTGTAACGGTCCAGATGTTATAAGGGCAGGAACTGCCTTCAGAGATTTACTGATGCCAACATACACCATCAAACTTTTCACAAAAATATTTGTTCCTTTGCTGCAGCGTCAAACCTTTTTTTTTTTTTTTTTAAGTTCCTAATATCCTAGTTTATAATTTGAAGTGATAACATTTTGGAAAGTCAAACAATATTGCATGTTGGCTTCTATGCAGTCAATACTTTGTTCTAACGAGCACAAGGGTGCTGTGACCCGTATTGGACTACTGTGCAGTACTGTCTCACACAGCACCCATGGGAACACTGCAGTGGTTAAGAGCACAGGGCAGCCAAGCAGAGGGAAACGCACACAGAGCATTTCTCAAAAGGGCAAGCGCAGAGAAAGGGCTGTGGCTTGGGCAAAGGGCACACTGACCCAAACTGTGTAGCTACAAGATCAGTGTATAATGCGCAGTGTATGCTGTGTAGACGAGGTCAATACAGCCCTCGAGTCACAGCAGCCCTGTCAGGAATCAGAGGGACCATATCAGCAAGACCGGCAGTAATGAGACACCCAGTCTCAGAGATAAAAAAATGTGGCACGGAGGACACACTCTACACATAAAACAGTTACATTTACAGGCAAACCATTGGGTTTACCTTTCGTGCCTAAATGCAGTCCTAGAAATGCACGTATAAAAGCCGCTGTTTAAGCTAAGCCGCTTGCACTGTAAAAATAGTCTGCCTACACATTGATGCCATCTGCTGCCGAGGTGTGGCACAGCAAATACATGCTTAGTTTGATTTCATCTGATGGCATTGACACTTTAAACGCTATCAGTAGTTTTGTTATGACGAATAAAATTACTTTTGCTGTCTTTACCAGGTAATGAGGGAGAAGGGCTCGTCAGAGGTGCTGAACAAACTGTATGACACCGCTATGGACAAACTAGAGGGAGTGAAGAAGGAGTATGATGCCCTGAGCAAGCGCTACAGTGAGAAGGTGGCTAACCACAACACAGACCTGAGCCGCCTGGAGCAGGCCGAGGAGGAGAACCGAAGGCTGCAGAAGCAGATGGATGCGTTGCTCAAACAGCGAGACTCGGCCATGCACTACCAGCAGCAGTGCTCCACGTCGATGAGGAGGTGAAAGCATTTATCGTCTGCACACATACAGAGAACAAAACACACGAGATGCACCAGAGCTGCATTCCAGGGAAAATCACTTAATATTGATATGTAGTAAATATTGTAGTTCAAGCCTGCTGGTCTTGAATCAGTCTAGCAGAGGAGGTGATGACCCAGCTCCTGTACACACACACACAGGAACAGCTGCTGATTGATATGAGCTACACTCAACCTGCACCCAACGCAACACCATTTTATATATTCCTCTCATAGAATTGTTCATTTGAAATGCCCACCATCGTCCTCCACCCTCCCCAGGTTTGATTCAGTGCAGCAGGAGCTGAACAAGTCCTCGGCTCAGAACAAGGAGCTGCAGAGAGAGATGGAGCGCCTGCAGTCAGAGGTGACGCGCTACAAGAACCTGCAGCTGAAGGCAGCCAAGGACTGCGAGAAGTATAAGGAGGAGAGGGACTCCGTGTTCAACGAGTACCGACTCATCATGAGCGAGCGGGACCAGGTGATCAAGGAGCTGGACAAGTTGCAGACAGAGCTGGAGGCGGCCGAGGCCCGACTGAAAAACACCTCTTCAGAGAGAGTGGTGGCCAGTGAAGAGTTGGAGGCACTCAGACAGGTATCAGGCCTAACAATGCATCAAATGTACACAACAATCAGTTATTGCTGAAGCACTCTTAATTTCCTGAGATGCTACTGGCCAGCAAAGAAGAAACAAACAGAAAACACAGAGAATATTTCAGGCAAAATAAAACAGAAATAAATGAATGACATGATTAAACTTTTACTCACCAAATTCGATATATCATAATATAGACGTGTTGAATGAAAAACTTAAAGGAATAGTTCAACATATTGGGAACCACTGTTATTTGCTTTCTTGGCAAGAGTTAGATGAAAAGTTTGATAGAGCCACGACTTTATGGTAAATGTGTTGCTGGAGCCTGCAGCCAGTTAGCTTAGTTTAGCAGGAAATGGGGAAACGGCTAGCCTGTCCAAAGGTAACAAAATCTGCCTACTCCAGGCTAAGACTCCAGGAAGTTACTGGTCCTGGCCAAGAAATAGTCCTGCACATAACGCTCCATTGAACAGTGAATTGTTGTTTTTGTACGGATAAAAACAAACAAGATATGAGGTGTTAATTAGTGAGC
This sequence comes from Nannoperca obscura, assembly GCA_036024295.1. NCBI lineage: Eukaryota > Metazoa > Chordata > Actinopteri > Centrarchiformes > Percichthyidae > Nannoperca > Nannoperca obscura. The sequence goes on from JAVQJL010006260.1 coordinate 16,792, forward strand.
TTTAGAGGTGCCGGTAGGCAGATTGTTTTACCTTTTAGACAGAGCCACGCTAGCAGTTTCCCCCTGCTTCAAGTCTTTATGCTAAGGTAAGCTAGCAGGCTGCTGGCTCCAGCTACATGGAGAGATATGACCGTGGCATTGATCGTCTCGGCAAGAAAGTGAGTGAACTGATTTCCCAAAATGTTGAACTTTATATTCCTTTAAACTAAGTAATAATTTAAATGTAAAAAATTGAATATAAAGCATTTTGGAATAAAACTGTTCTTGTCATTACTCATCAGTCACAGCTTCCCCAAGAGGCTCACTGTTGTATTGACAGTTTCGGAGTAAACTATTTCCTCTGTGAGAATTTAAAATCAACCTGTCAGGTTTTTAATACGTCTGTTCGTGATCCGGGGCGGCATCTAGCTTTCAGCTAGTGCATCAAAGGCCATTTTCACAGAGGACACTGCACAAAAATAGTTCAGCCTCTTTGAAGAATATTTCTGAACACTGGTTGACAGATAAAAGAGATTCATAACTAGTGTAGGGCCATGAAATCATTTTGGTTCTGTGACAGGAGTTGAACTCGTCACTGGTGGACCGCGACAGGGCCATCTGCGAGAGGAACGAACTGCTGGAGAAGTACTGCCACGAGGTGAAGGACAAGGCAGAGGCGCAGAAGGAGCTGAGTCAGGCCTGCAAAGACATCGAGATGGTCCGGGAGGAGAGGGATGTGGCCCGCAAGGAGAGGACAGAGGCCATCATTCAAAGGGATCAGTTGCTTCGAGAGTACTACCAGGCCAGACAGGTAACAAACGCAGCCCACCTAAGATTTGGTAGTATAAAGTCAAAGGTTAGACACATGATAAAGGGCTTAGTATCCAGGGAGCTGTCAGTTGGTGGATTACAGTATGTCGGTGGACTGACACTTAAGCTGTCTGGACCTCTGCTTACCCACTAGATGGCCCTCTTAACAGTCCTTCTGCAGCTCACATGTACTTGAACCTTTGTGTTTGAAGATGAACTGTGGTTTGTTTGAAGGTCACACATCTGGATAGTCTCCTGTAAAGACACTGTAAACTCTAGGATGTTGTACCAAATGGAAATGCAATGAATAATCCGTAATCTTATTCATGTGTACTCAATGTCCTTAGAAACAAGACTCGGCCACCCTGGACATGGAACGAGCCAATAAGGAGATTGAGATGCTGAGGAAACAGTATGAAGCCATGTCCCAGGAACTGAAGGAGGCCACACAGGAGGCTGAGGTGGCCAAATGCCGGCGAGACTGGGCCTTCCAAGAGAGGGACAAAATAGTGGCGGAGAGGGAGAGCATAAGGTCAGTCTGTTTGTTAAAGACTCCTGACAGAGTTGGAGGGCACACGCAATGTCACAGACTTTAGAGAATCAATGGCTAATATATGCTCCACCCTTTATTCTCACATCGTCTCCCCTCCTTCCCCAGGACTCTGTGTGATAATCTACGGCGGGAACGGGACCGGGCAGTCAGCGATCTGGCCGATGCCCTGCGTAATCTGGACGACATGAGGAAACAGAAGAACGATGCGTTGCGAGAGCTCAAAGAACTAAAGTGAGCCTTTGCCACAGTTCTAAAGCCTCGGTGTGATATTACATTACATTTAGGCATTTAGCAGCATTAGCATTTAACATTTATCCAAAGCGACTTCCAAATACAAAGAGAGAAGAGACAAGATGTCTCATCAAACTTGTAAGGGCTGGTGATGAATCACAAGTGCTATAAGTAATCGCTGCCAATGGCAGAATCCAAAAGAGCATTAAATCTAAGAACAGATGATCTTTGTACATTATCAAATACAATACATTCAAACTAAGATACAATTCCACTATAATAACGTATAATATGCTATACTTGTAGAAATATGTAAAAAGTAACATCTTTTAAGTGCTGTTGTATTCCTGGAACAGTCTTTTCTTGAAAGTGGCCAGACAGGTT
>JAVQJL010006264.1:0-16359 GCA_036024295.1 Nannoperca obscura
TTTGTGTGTGTGTGTGTGTGTGTGTGTGTGTGTGTGTGTGTGTGTGTGTGTGTGTGTGTGTGTGCGTGCATGCTGCTTTGACTGCTTGTGGCCATGTTCTCGTGCCAACTGATGGGCTAATACCTAATGTAAGACGAGAAGGTGGCGAAATAACATCCAGAGGCATCCCTATTTCCCAGATGTTTTTCTTTTCCCTTTTGCAAAACTGAATAGGCTTGTGTCCCTGCTCAGTGGCCTTAAGGGTGGCAACCAACAAGGATCAATCTTTGATTTGACAGACCTCAGGCTTTGAGCAGCAGTGTGTACAACACTCAGCATGCCGTGGGTCTTTGGGAATTAAACACAGTTGTGAGTTTATTTTTTTTTTTGAATTGCATTACACATAGCATTAATATGGCAAGATATTAGTCTTTTTTTTTAATTCAATTTGATCAGGGCAGTTTTGTGTCCCTGTAGTTATGCATGTTCTTTCAAGGAGACAGAGAAGTGTTGAGTGTAAACTCCCACCTATTTAACCCGTGTTGAGCCAGATGAGGTGAAACAATTTTGGCAAATTTTGGCCCGATGAAAAAATAAGCATCTTGGGAAAACAGCAATCAAAAACATCTGCTGTTAACCATTAAACGCTCCCTGTGTCCTGCTGATGCCCAAGTTGTTTTAATCTCTTCTCATTGTAGATGCAAATATATTAACTGTCATGTTATTTACAACAGCTCTGTGATTGATATAAACAGCATGTGTGTATTCATGTGGTGAGCTGTGGTTCACTCATGGTAAAAGACTTCTGAACAGGCACTTTATTAGCAGCAGCGACTACATGCAGAGTATCACTTGGCAGTAGACCGCCAAGACACCCACACAATAGAAGGAATGTCACTGCATCCAACCACACTTATGGTTTAATATTTCTGTTAGGAACATTAAACCAGGAGGCTGTATCTACAAATCCTAGTTTAAAGAATTATTTATTTTAACTAGAGACCAATTTAAACTAGTTTAACTGGTATCTTGCATTATCTGTCTTCTTCTTTCCCTCATTGCATCTCTGTTTGTCCCTTGCTCTATTGAAGTGATTCAAAAGACAATGAATTGACAGATGATTTTATTCCTATATCTTGTTCTATCTTTTTACAACACACTGAAAACATGGGCATGGAGTTTAAAATATATGTATTATTTATTGGCTTTCATTAAGGAGTCTGCCTGTAAACAGAGATCTGGTTCAGTTAGATTCTGATTCTGATCAGATTTTGACTTGGCCCTGGTATTCTTTACATTGTCACCATGAGTATAAATTAAGAAGCTATTAAGAGTACTGTTATATAAGGGTCATGAATGACTAAAATAGCAAGAGAGCTCAGGTCCATTAGCATGGGAGACTAACCTTAACTACTGCTGCTTCATTATTACTCCTGCATGCACGGCCAGCCACTCTATAGTGCTAAAACCTCCTGAAGAAAGATGAGCAATGTAGATCGTCTGGGAACTTGATTAAATCCAACATACTGTCTGTGGTTTATAGCTTTTAGATTAGCTTTGTACTACTGTACATTTCTACTGTTTAATAGTAAGTCTTCTAGTTTGTATTGTGGTGGGTGTTAAACCCATCATGTCCTTCATTAAATGCTAGTTTACCCTTGCTACACAAGATGCTAAACGTCAGCAAAAGCAAACACTGCTCATACTTCAACTGCAGCATGCAGTTACATTTCCCATAATAATAAAAGTCTCATTCACGATCAGCATCCCCAGCACTGATTCAAGCAATGGAAAATAATTATCTTGCACAGCACAATTTTGAGGAGAATTCAAATGTCCTCTATGTCTCCCCTGCTCCCTACAGTATGCTAACACATCAGGAATGTATCTTTGACCAGGCTCATAAAAATGTTGCTGCTGTGTTCAAAAGCAGTAGAACCAAATTACAATGTAATAAAATAAACTGCATGAATGAAAAGCTTCAGAATAAACACGGTATCATTGTTAGCCTATCTGAACATCATTCCTCATTTCAGTAAAAAATTGTATAGTAACAGATTCAGGTAGCACACACTCGAGCCAATGCCTGAAGCCCAAAAGGTATTGGTTGGCAGTTCTCTTCTTTGTTTCTTTTGAACTGGCTGAGTAAGTCAAGCATTTTGATCCTAATTTGGCCTCATAGCTGTGATGGTGGTGATAAGCACATAGAGATAATAAAGCATACTCTTATGGAATAATAGCTAGGGCTTTTGAGTACCCTGGAAAAGCCAGCTGATGAATTTTTAAATGTTAATCTTTGAAGAAGCAGCAGGAGTGCACTCGTCAGTAAAATGAGGGGCTGCCAGGAATCTGCAGCAGGATAATTAATTGTTGAGTCTTTACTGTGGGGATGCATCTACCGAGACCCATTGCAGATATTATACAGCTGTTAACTTTTGAGCCAATTCAATGTTTTTTTATCCCTCCAAACCCCATCTTTGATTAGCCTCTGTGTGTGTGTGTGTGTGTGTGTGTGTGTGTGTAATGATGTGTACATATGTGCAGACTTGCATGCATGTGTTTAAGCGCCCTCTGAAGCCCTAGTGTATGGGAGCCAGATGTTGCAGCTGGAATATACAACCTTGTTGACAAAAAGCAATGTGGAGCATTATAGACTTGTGATGAAGTTTGTTGTAAATATTCATGAGCTGCACTTAATGTTGTGTATTTTTAAATTAAATTGAAGGCCAATTTTTCTTTTTCTTTTATTTTTTGCAATATTTTCTTCTGCAGTCTTTGTGACCTTTGGTAATCTTAGGAGCTGACCATTGTGACCCTTTCCAAATAATCTTCAACAGTATTATAACTAAATTATTATAAACACATCTGTAGCAAGAATTTTGCTTAGTATTAAACACCTTTTGTATTATTTTTATCAGAGATTTAGGTTTTTAGCTGGCTCAGGATTTAATATGTGCCTCGCAATGAGGGCAAAGTTGACTGATACTGTTTAATGGCTTTAAAATCATAATTTCTTTCATTTGGTGGAAGTAATTAATTTTTGTTACGTCTTGATTTAAGCATGCATGCTATTTCCATATCTAATAGTGGGGGAAAAAAATTAAATGTGACCTTTTATATTTGTGCTGAATATTTCCTGTAATACTATCACACCCAGTGTTTGGTTGCACTGAACAAAATCTATCCATTTTTATTTTAGTAATTAACCCCAGATGAGGCCTAGAGCTGCCCAAGTTAATGAAGTTGAGATTTCTGTGCAGGATTAATTAGAGCTCAAATAGGAATAAGGGGGGGTGGGGGTGGCTAAATAAACAATGTAATAAATGACGCAGTGCATGGTCTTTAATGCACAATTAAATTGGGATTGTCTTGGGATCAGGCAAAGCACACACAAGTTACTCTCTTAAGCTTGCTTCATATATCATGCCTTCACTTTTAATGGTTAGAGCCAAGCCCAGCAAGCCCCATGGTGATATTTAAAATACTATGGATAAACACAAAGAGATATTTTGTGATGTCTCATTAACATCTACCCAAATAAAGCAGAACACCTATTCAAAGTCACCCTGGGGCAAAAAAAAAAACATCAGACGTGTCTTAGCACAGAAATCCAATGTAAAAAAAAATTTGCAAAAAGTAAAATATCAAAAGCTTCAGGTGCCAGGTGCTAAAAATAATTTAAAGAAAAAAAGAGGTGTGTCTGTACAAAAATATTGAACTAAAACTGTTTCACTACCCTCCTGGTCATTGGTTTGCCAATCAGTATTACAGGGAATTTTCCCTAGATGGTAACTGTAGGTATGAATTTAACACTTTTAAAGAAATAGTTCAAAATTTCAGGAAAAAGGCTACGCTTATTTGCTTTCTTGCCAAGAGAAAACAGCTAGCCTGGCTCTGCCCAACAATGACAATATCTGCCTACCAGCACTTAAACACTATGTAAACACGACAAATTTCCGTTTTAACAGGGGTTATTCAGTTGCCAGGTAACCGGTGGAGACTCCAGGAAGTTACTGTTCCTGGTTATGAAATAGTCCAGCGCATACTGAGCATTAAAGGTGCTGTATGAAGATTGTTTGTCTCTGGACGGAGCCAAGCTAGCTGTTTCCCCCTGTTTTTGGTCTGAATGCTAAACTAAGCTAAGCTAACCAGCGCCTGGCTCCAGCTACTTATTTACTGTACAGATGTGTGATATAAATCTTTGAATCTAACTCTTGGCAAAAAATGTCCAACTACTCCTTTAGTAGTAGTTCCTTTTTCTTTTAAGGTCACCAGTTTTGGTCAATATTGTTTTCTGAAGCATTAATGGAAAAGAGGAATGGACATATAGAAGCCTGTTCTTTTTGGATACACACATTGAAATGACATCATTTTTTGTGATGGACTGTGTTTCTATATAGAAGTGGAAGTACAGTTGCATGGTCTTTGTCAAAAAGTAACTTAGCAAATCCCAAAACAACTTCAGAGGTTTTACCACAGTGAACCATGTTACAATATTTACTTTCACTGATGGTCAAGACTTAGTCATCACTGCCTCTCCTAAAGTGGTCCTTGAGTGGGGTAGACGAGACTATTACTGCAGGACGTGATGACTAAGGGCGCCCACACTAATGTAACAATTGACAGTCTAAAATTCACATTCTCTCTATGGTGGCAAGTGGTTTCAAAAATAGAAAAGTGCTGGCCAAGTGTCAGTATCTTTGATGTAACTTGCCTACTTGGCACCATTTCATTTTGGCTATCTGACTGTTATCCATCAGTGGCACCATGAAGGAGAATGCAGGTCCTATATGACCTAATCCTAAATATTAAATATTTTCATTTTGTTTAAATGGGTATTTGGCTTTTCAGAGTTAAAAGTTACAATGTTATAGGAAGACTCATTTGTATTCGTTACAGAGATATCAAGCTAAAATATGCATTTTAATGTCAGATTTATAACCGTGCTGTAATTTCCTCACTGTCATTTAAACTGTCGAGGAAAGAGTTAGGCTTTAAGATGTGGTAAAACTCAGTGAAACACTTAAAGTCTGGCAGTTTGTGCGAGTTGAGGCACAGCACACGGGCAAGACTGTTCTGGGTAACATGTTCATTTGTCCATATTTCTTCTTCAGTTCCCATGGGACCTTCCCTCCTTCTGTTGCCTTATTCCTATATTTCTGAGGCAGTCTTTTCATAGAAATCTCTATCAGGGCAAAATCTGTGTTCAACAGTTCACTTGGCAGCACTTCACTCAACAATAAGGACACAGAAAGCCCCTGTGAAGTGAAGATGCCTGAAAGCTGTGTGTACTGTTTTGTAGTCTAGTCTAGAAAGATTACCTTTAGCCTGCTGTTTTAAGGTCCAAATCTTCTACAAGAAAATCACATTGTCAGATGAATGCTGTGATTGTTTGATTCTTTCTGGTACAAACTAAATACTAAATGCTAATTGCCAGTCACCTGTCAAATCACCTGTCACAAGAAGAAAGGCTGGTTTTATTCAGACGTCACTCCCACATAATGTACATTTTTGTGATGATAATTGTGGCAATTATAAGTACCCAGATGATGCTGTGGAAACACACACACACAGACACACACACACACACACACACAGTAATACAGTAATAGGAGGTGGCATTTGTCTAATTCAGTGAAACATCTGTAATTGGAAATGGGACACCACTTGATAATACCAGTATACAGACACTCACACCCTCAATCGAGTAACATTTAGATCAGATGGCTAGTGACTAATGTAGCCTGTCTATCATGGTTACTGTACCTTAACATCTGAATTTCTTTTTGGTGACACACCTCACATTTAACATTGGCACAGATAATTACAGGAAATTGGCAGCCATTGTACATAGGCACCAAACACTGAATTGACTCAACTGAACTGGCCAAACTGTTAATGAATTATATTGCATTGCAGATTTAAACTATTGATATGTCCTTTCTTTGATCAAAACTGCCCTGAAGCTTTTTTGCTGTTTCTTTTGAGTCAATGGCGTGCTTCCTGTTGGATCACAGTGTTGTGGACTTCCTCCATTTATAGGATATGTGTTATTAATTAACAGTTCATTAAATTAATTAATTAAATCATGTCCTCTGGCTAGTGAATGAAGAATATTTGAGCTTAAGCCATGAACTGATCAATGTAACCAGCTGGCAAACGCTCACAGAGATTCTATTGGATATCTGTGCGTACGTATATGTCATGTTTCACCACAAAATGGTCTAATTAAATCATCTTCTCTAATCATTTGCATACATGATAATGTTAACAGAATATTTGTGATTATTTTAATGCATGGCTGGGATTCTATTTTGTGCCCAACTTGAGTCTATGGCCAAACATAAATCTAGCTTCAAATCAGGAGCAATGCTTGTATTTTGTTAATACCTATATGTTCATATATGTGTAAAAGACATAAATTAACTGCCTCTGAAATTTGTATTATAAAAAATATTATAATTATTAGTTAGAAGGATGTTAATACTGTTGTACGACAGATTGAACTACTGTGAGGATAAATCTTCTGATGCCAAGAGAAGACCTGAGCTTATATTTTACAGTGTGCCAGTTGTCCATAATATTATAGAAGAAATCAAAGATCAAAGAGCAAAGATGGCATTTATCCACTTTATTGTAGCCTAATGCCAGTTTTCATATATGCTCTTGAAATCCCTCATTAAGCCAATGCAAGGTGGCAAAGAAATTCACTCATATTACTCTTCTTTCCATTAAGTCTTTTTCACTGAACCACAAAAACCTTTCTCTCTCTTTTTGCCCATTTACTCCTTCGGCCATGCAAGTTTAAAGCAAAATGTCTTTATCTTTATTAGAGCTCAAATCACCCAAACATTGTTTCATCCATAAAACTGCCTAACACACATATGGTAAGCCTATTATCCCTACATTTTGTGAAAAATGTCAGACAATACAAAAATAGTAATGAATATGCTGAATTCATTAATCATGAGAGAAATACAGAGGATAGACACAAAAACATGAAGTTTTACAATATAAATATAATGCAATCCAATAGCCCCACAAGCTGCCTTAGTGGCACTTATGATGTTCAAAATGTTTTGATACTTTTTCATAGACGTGTTGATTCAATTCTATGACATGGTTACTATTGAGCTGATGTTGTATTGCACTGCTTTACTAATATACTGATAATGTAAATTCATGTTTATGGATTTATGTCAAATACAGTGGGGGAAAAGGGTTTTCAAACAGGAATAAATTGACAAACATAAAGGCAATAGAAAGCTCATTGTTTTCAAAAAGTGCAAATATTAAAGTGTGCCTACTGTACATGAGCAAAAATTCACATAGAGCAAAAAGATCAATGTCAAAGACACTGTCGCAATAGATGCAGAAACGATTGAAGAATATTTAGACCTCAGTGCTCTTCCTCAGGCAACAATGGCTAAAAGATGACAGCCAGGTGTATGAAGGAGATACAGAAGCAAAGAGTTGAGGGATGCCCTCTATACACAAAACTGTTTAACAGTTGTATTTTTCTGCAATGTACGCTCTTCAATTTAAACCAATAATATCAGAAGGGTCCTCCCAAAACACTGTCCCACAGTTACATGATGTTTTTTTTCAGAAAAACCCATTATGGCTCTGAAACACAACACCAATTTGATATGATACACAGCACAGTACTACCTCCATCATGTGGACACCAACCTTATGGACAATGCTCTATCCGCCCTTCATTTCAAGGAATTTGTCAATCCCAAAAGTGGGAAGATGGTACATATTAAATCCCTCGTCTCTCAAGAGGTTGTTTATGCTATCCAGTTGCCTTGTCTCAAACTGCACTGTGTGTGTAAGTACAACACAGTGGACCCTGAACATACAGTAAAAGTAGCATTCTCTCCCATGCAATTTGTATCCTAGAATATGGACATTGGGTCACAGAAATAACATTTTGTAATTTTATTTGGAGTTTGCCTCTTGTGTATTTAGTGATTTTTAACAATTTTAACAATAAGTCTTGTTGACTTGCCGTCTTCTGTTGGTCCCCAAATTATCATTGAATACTATACCAATATTCATTTTAGTATTCTGTGCTGGCAGAGGAAGTTCACTGAGCTCTAAACATGTTGTCATCCTATCTGTAACTTGCTGCAAAGATGACGGTGCATTTAGCGTGGCATAGGTGAAGTTGTTTCACCTCGTTGTTAATGGTGTGAAGTGAAAATGTCATTGAGTGTCTGTGAATGAGAGAAAATGAATCAGTCAAGTGATGGCACTGTCAGCTGAGAAGTGCAACCTGACAACCCCCAATGAACATTTCTCAATAGCAGAGTATGGAGAGTAAATGTTGCCGTCTTGAATGTTTGTCCCACACGCTGCACTACAGATGATAGAGGGTGGGAAAATGTAAGCAAAAGAAAGAAGGAATCATTAATCATGTTAAAACTGTCCTTCACCCAAAGTTGTTGGATCAAGTAGATCCGGTCGATCCAATTCCTCCCATTGTCACATAATCCAGTTCATAATCATAATGATCCACACCAGTAATGTGTGAGCCTGTGTTCATTTCACACTTTGAACAACATAAATATTTATATTACATAAAAACAAAACCACATACAAAAGGGATATATTTGTTTCACGAAACTTGTCATTAACTTGTAAAATAATTAAAATGTACATGGTATCAACAGCCAAAATGATCAATGGACTATTAAATCTCTGGAGATATAACTCCTACATTTTTCATTGTGGCATTTGGCTGATACTCTGTGCTCAAGGACACAAGGCTGCTAATGGATACATATCTCCGTTATATAGATCAAAGTAATGTGTTTTTTCTCAGTGGGCAATCTGTATCCTAAGGATGAGCTGATCAAACTTTTGTTTCCTTTTTGTCTAATATGGGATGTCCAACTATGCTACCACACCCTACATACAGACCAACCAGTAGGAGCCTCTAATCTCTATTGTCACACTTGTGTGTATAGCCTGAAGCAGCACTATCAACAATGCAAGTAATGTGTTTTTGACCCACACATTGTAAATTTTATGAGAACCATTACATCCCAATAAAGAGTTAAATAAGAAAGATCATTACCACCATTATCCACTTGTGAAGACCACAAATATTGAGATACTTTAATTGTATTTGATTGTGGTATTAATGTAAACATCAGTTTGATACATAAAGAAATATGTTTATTTAATCAACAGTAATCACCACACTGGTTTATGATAATGAGAACCGTGCACTAGTGAAGTACACAACTTATTACATTAGACTCAATGCTACCTTAGTTGTGCATGTTCATTTCATATTACTATTTGCTTGTATATTTACTCCTCCAATCACAAGCCTCATTAGATAGCTCATGCAGCATGAACGGTGTCCCCACTTCATTTGCTGTGTAAACACAGAATAAAGGTCTTATTGCTGTAACCTTTAAGTGGTAGTAAATGGAGAAATCTTTTCATGGTTTTTATTTCAGTTTCATCTGAAATAAATCCTTCCACTTGATAAAATGGAAACCTACTCTTAGAAAGACATTTGATTAGTATTTTAATTACATCACTTTAAGACCAAGGATAAAATAGGGTCCTCTGAATGTGTATTGTCAAATGACTTACTGTATTATTCAGTAAAACCTTGTATTTTCACATAAGTATGGCATTGGTGGTGTCACCTTGTGGGTACACTTTGATTACACTTAATTATGCATTGATTTAAAATAGTTATCTTGCTAGCACATTTCTGTGATGCTTTATACGTTATGTCTTTACTGTGATTATCTGCTTATAGTAAGTAATCATAATAAAAATAATTGAAGCATATGTCTACAATAACATAGGCTACTTGGCCTTATTGCTGATGTACTGTAAAACACCCTTAGGAATAACCAGTGGTGCAGTGTCTGACTGAGCTGCCTGGCTGCAGACGTTTCATTAGAGGGAAAGCAGAGCTGGATGAAGCTCTTTGATGAGGCAAGAAAAACCTGTGGTGGAGGCTAAGTATCATTCCCACCCCATCTCCCTTGGTGTGTGCCCTCCCTCTTTAGGGTGAAGCTGTGGAGTTACCTGAGGTCCAGGGCTTGAAGGGGGATGCTGAAAGTACACCCCCACCCCCACCCCCCTCCTCGCCCACTGGCTGTGTTTCAGTTGATTATACAGTAATCTGAGCGACAACAGGAAGCCTCGTGACCCATTTGTTTGTTTGTTCAGATAGTGATAGCAGTATCGGTCTTTGGGCATTTTCCATGAGAGGCTAAAAGGCTTAGACTCTAATAATGTTGGCATGTGCATGGCTCACTCACTCACACACACACACACACACACACACACACACACACACACACACACACTGTAATTCTGCTGATGTCTTGGATTTCCTCAGATCCAGTGTGCTGAGAAGATATGGAAGGACTTCACACAGCTACAGTAAATACAGCAGAGTGAGCCAAATGTGGACCACCAACATATTCACTAAATTATTAAAATGTGGAAATAAAGTGTCCTGGAGCTCTTGGCTGTCAATTCAGAATTAAGTCACAGAAATAATGTAATAAAAATGCATTTGAATTAGGAGTTTAAATGTTGTGAGAGGCAATAGGTGTGAATTGGCTTTTAGCACAGGGTCATAAACAAGAAATCTCTGCATTTTGCAATAGATGCATGTTTTTATTACAAGATTACCTCTCACCTTGAATATGATGTTAAAAATGCCTCATACTGTAGACTATTTGTTACGTCTTAGTCACCCTTTGCAACAAGAACATATTTAAACTGAACAATAATCATGCTATCATAAACCATTTTCAGTTGATACAAATAGTATTTTTTGCAAATATCTTCCACTGGCACCTGTGTGTGGGCCAGCATGTGCGTGTGTGTGTGCGTGTCCAGAATTGCAGTATCAAGAGCCTTATTGTTTGAATATGCACTGGTCAGCAGTGAGCTTTAAGTCAAAGATCACATGGCTATTTCAGCATAAAAATCAAGACAGTGCGTGCATCTCTTATACAATGTTCTGTGTTCGTCTTGGATGGAATGCCACAAACACAACTTCATCTGTTTTGCCCGTCCACTTTTCATAAAATCAAAAAATTTAATGTATGTAAATATTCTCATGAATTTCTCATTGCTATAAAGTAATTGTGATTTTCCAACACAATATGCCTTTGGCAGTTATTGCACTAATTCTGAAACAATTTATCTTTCTGATTTCTAACATTATAAAGTGCTGAAATGAATGTGTACACTTAACAGATATTTATTTAAAGAATACTTGTGTTTGCCTTTTCAATGGGAGTTAAATCAGAAGATCAATATCAAGTTCACATCTGAGTGTTCAGTACAGAAGTAGCTTCAGGACCTGTTTAGCATAGCTTAACATTGGAAGAGGTTGGGAGAAGACAGCATAGCCCCATGAAAGGTGTATTATGTTGGGATGAGGATATTAATCCCATGACACTAATGTTTCTTGAGTTTTATGGATATGGCAAACCAAACACACAGCACCACATGTCGTGCAGTTGCCTCTTCAAATTCTCACCGATCACCCTTCAATAATTTTCAGACAAAATGGAAATAGATATTGCTGACACAGGCAACTGTGAGGATACCACTTAACTATTGATAACTATTAAGAATCACAGCACCCTACTGTGATCAAGCTTGTCGGCAACTAATCCTCTCATGAAAGTCTCACAGCAGCAGCATCGTCAGTGCACCATTTGTCCGCTAAGGTCCACCCTCTTCTTACAGTGGTGGATTCTGAAATATAGCTGATTCTTGCAATGTCCTTTTTTCTGACAACCACAAAAAAATGACCAGATTGTCCAAAGCGTTGCAGCCAACTAAAGTAAATGCAAAGACATTTAACCACATAGCATTATTTCCTTTTTGGGTACCACTTTTGACTGACAGGCCCTTCCTTGTAAATTGAAGATTATAATCCCTCTATAATGATTGAATGTCACACACTTTAGAATTGTTGTGTGTTTTTGTTTTGCACTTGTGACTCAGTGTGATGCTGTGTGTTGCTGTGTGTGGCAGTGGTTGTGGTTTTGCCAAACTCTGGACATGCTGGGTCCGAGGAGAATTAATGTCTTACTGACTAATTGACTGCCTCCATTGCACATGAAACAATATCACCACCATCAAATGGGGCACACTTGAAACCTCTAGTTGCCCTAGATTTGGCAACATTTAAGGCATTTCGTGACTATTTAAAAAAAGAGACAAGCTTTGAATTTAGTGACTGTTGGAGCAGATTTTATTTACATTTCCTTTCCACCCAGATCCGCCTGATTTGGTAACGTAAAGTAAAGTTCACCCACACATCATACAAATTCCCCTACAAACATAAAGACATGTACCAGTTAAATTTAAGTTCAGTCCAGAACAGATGTGTGTTTATGTAACTTCATGTCTTGACATACCAGGTTGTAGACAAAGTTACTCCCAAATAGAAGCAACGTTCCCAGATGTTTCAGCTAAAGTTATGTCACAGTGATCATGCACACTCCATCGAATCTGTGTCTATGTAAAAGCATGAACCAAAAACCTGGTTATTTGAACCCAATCAGCTAACAGCCAGCTGGTCTGACTGCTCACATTCATACCTATTCTCGCTGTCAACAGTCCTCTTGACTTGTATATGTGGAAACAAATCCATGCATGCATGAAATGAACATGTAAACTTCACATGGAGACACTGGGTTCAACAATCAAGCTGAGGATGTTTTTTTTCTGTAAATGAACAAATCTCTCTTGATCTCCAGTACAACCATTACAGCCGAAGTACCTTTGACCAAGATAATGAAGGGGCGCTCACCCTTGTGGCATGAAAAAAGTATATTAATAAAGTACAGTGGGCCAGTTAGTTTACGCTCAGTCAACCTTTTCACAATCTTAACATTCTTGGCTCCCAACCAAAGCCCTCAAACCCAGTCAAGAAGCCAGTTTTAAATGGAATATGTGAAAACAATGTCTTTTTTTGTTTGTACTGTTTCATCATAACTGAACCAGACTAAATAAGTCAGTTATTTGTAAGAAACAACGCATTGACATATTTAACAATAAAGCATTTCAGACATTTAAGACATCAACTTATAAACATTTGCATATCAGATGAAACACTTAAAAGCAGCTTTCAACTTTCTGTGCCTTAGATAGAAAGACAAGAATACTGCTCTGGTTCTAATATTAACATAATCTTGTGTGTGTGTGTGTGTGTGTATTTGTGAACCAATATACATCAGTGTCACATCACTGAAATAACTCTTTATATACGGCCCTAGACTGTGTTTGTTTTAATCTGTGTAGAATACAAATTGCATTATTTTACTGTCGAAGTGATCACAGAGGAAAATGCTAAATTGATTTTCACATCCTGTTTTTTTCTCCACATCCTGATTGTGGAAACCTTGTGGCACATACGGAAAACATCTAAAGATTATTTTTATTGTTCATTAAGGAATAATTTAGGAGGGAATATATTTGCTGTTTAAAGCAATATCCTTCTTCACATTCAGTTAGACAAAGAGCAGACCCATAAAACTGCACTGTTATGGCCACAGAGTATCACGACCGGAGCAGGTGGGAGTTTAGGTGCCCTGCTGAATGGCATCTCAGCAGTTATTGTTGAGGGCGTTGACTTTGAGCTCTAACATTTTCCCAAACTGTGCACATGAATTAATGACCTTCAGTTCACAAGTCCTGCTGCCCCTAGCGCCCCCACATTTAAAGTTCAATGTTGGTTCTTCTGTGCAAATCCTAAGTGTATGAAGAAATGATTTCAATCTTTGTCAAAGACATACATGCAACTTTGAAACACACATATTTACTTTCTCTTATTCTCTGGTCACATATCAGATTGGCGAAATGATTTGTTGTTACTTCCATTGGAATTAATTAACACTAAGCCTTGTGGCTGTACCAGCTACTAACAGGCCACAAAATATACTGAGTGTAAGTGGTGGCCGGCGTCTAACAAGGGACGCCTTGCTGAACCCCAGTGAGCTTGACTCCCTCGCTGCATCACTTTCCTCGGGCTGAGGTGGTGAGAGCAAGTCTTTTTTTCTCAGTTAATTTACGTTAACATGTAAACGCAGATGGAAACTAAAGCAGATTACTTAAGAGACGAAGGTTATTATTCATTGTCCATCATGGTCTTAACAAAAGGAGGTTTTCAGTACGCCGCAGCATGCCAGCTCTCTTGTGTTTTCCCTCTTCCTTCTCTCGCTCTTTCTCATTTGGCATCTGCCCCTGACAGGCTCATATTAGATAAGACCTACCTTTATGCAACCAATGAATTGGACAATGACAACCGGGTGGCCGTGACATTATGTACATAATCATGTACAATAGGAACAATCAGTTGCGTTGAAGTGACTGATTTATTAACAGAAAAGAAATATGCTATATGCTATATTGCAAGAGTTGGAGCTAGTACATGACATTTATACTCAATTACAGTTTTTACAATTACAGTTAAATGAAAAATGACACAAACATAAACATATACATATAGATGTAAGTATTTCACGTAAAATATAGAAAATGATCTGTAATCACCTTGTCCTCACATAGAAATCAATGCACACACATTGATAAACACTCACACACATTGTTCATAATGTGACAATGTCCTCTCTCAAAAGAGAACATGAGCTTATAACAGGCCCTGAACCACTGGAGTGAGGATGTCTGGCTCCATGAAATACACTAGTCTTGTTGTTTCTGGATCGGCTGAAGCCTGTAGGGACTGACTTAGAGTAATGCCTTGCCCCATATCTCCCTCAGCACTCAGCCAAATGCAGCTACGCAACAGCAGCCCCACTTAATGTGATCTTCTTTGGCTTTCTGAGGTGGAAGTGGCAGAGAGACAAAGGGCAAAGAAAGAGTCAGTTGACTCATTGATGCACACACACACTCGACAATGCGCAACCACACTCCAAAAATAGTTGGTGGGTTTATGTGTGTGTGGGTGCATTTAAGTGTGCATGAATCTCACATGTGAGTCTCTGCAGGCTTCAGCATCTTGTATCTCAAGATTTCTCTCCCTCTTCAGTTCCTAAATAAAGCCTGCTCAGTGAAGTGGAGGAAGAACACAAGAGAATCAATCATACAATTATCCATATTTCCTCTGTCACTTCAAACAGAGGAGAACTCAGAGTCTGACCATTGTATTGGTGTGGGGGCTGGTGAGCGTGACTGTTTTTATCAGCACAAACTTTATTTTAAATGAGACTATGGTGCTGTCAATCCTCTTGGTTGGCAGTCGTGTTCAGTGGCAAAAGTGTGAGGGTGAAGCAAAAGAGAGAAATAGAAAGAAGTCTCTGGAAGAGTGGAGTGGAGAAAATTAAAAAGTTGCTTTCAAACATAAAACTCATGAGTCTTACACAGCATCTTTTTGCCTTGCGGTTGAGTACACTGTATGTTTATGTGTGTGTGTGTGTGTGTTTGCATTTTAACAAGATCAAAATTAGATGTCAAAAATATAAAACCCTTTCCTAGTTTTTAAACAAGCACAGTTATCTGCAGTGAACAGTTCGGTGCTAAACTGTCTCATTCGATACTAGAATCTGGGATATCTAGAGCAGCAAACCTGTGCTTTATTAACTAACTCCACTCAGGTAATGTGATCATCAGGCACACAATGCCCTGTGGCCTGTGACCTTTTACCTTAAAAGAATGAAAAACCAGCATGATTATGAATAAAGCATTCACTTTTTTCATCTAGCATGTTCCTCTGCAGTCCTTCCATACGCATACAGTTGCATGTACTGTATATACTCTAAGACTGAGAAAAACTTTCTTTAGTATGAAGCTTCTTAAAATGGTGCCCTTGGGTGAGAGACATGTTGTGCTTACTGATCACGTCTTTAATGAAAGAGCAGAGTCCAAAAACCTGACTCTATCCATCTCTCCTCTCTCAGACGATGTTCAGGTTCTACATCATTAACCAGCCAGCCTTCTGGTATTGATCACTTCATGATCCTGAAATATTCACAACATTCTCACAATAACAAAAATACATAGGGGGGTTGTTTTCTATACCAACACTTCTGCAAAGGCTTTATGAAGTCTAGTGGGCTCTCAACGTGTTCAGAGGCGGATACCTAGAGTGATTCGCATTCATCAGATACTCGAGTGGTGTAGATTTTAGCGCAGCACTGCCTCAGACTTAAGCACTCTACTGTGTTGGTGTTAACTCTGTGTTAACAGATGGAGTGTATCAAGTTTTTCTCTAAAGCCTTCTAATTAGAGTGCTGAAACAATTATAGTACATAGTAGGAATGGATAAACATAAAAAATCATCCTATTACTTTAATCCTTAAAGTATTTTGATATTATATATATATATATATATATATATATATATATATATAT
>JAVQJL010006279.1:0-14785 GCA_036024295.1 Nannoperca obscura
AAGTCATCTTCATTGAAAAGTACAGTGCTTTTCCTTCAAAAATAAGGACATTTCAATGTGACCCCAAACTTTTGAACGGTAGTGTATATATATATATATATATATATATATATATATGAATTACTTCTTCAGCAAGAGATTATCTCTCCTGTTTCTACTGCAGTGATGAATACATGTTTTGACAGAGCATGTCATATAAAGCAATATTTCACACATGCAGCATGGAGGCTTGTCTCGGTTCATTTAAAGGAAGCTGCCGTCTCCTTGAATATTGCCATCTGCATTTCTGACAGGTCACAGATGTAATCAATAGCAAAGTGCGTAATCGCCACAGGGGACCACCTCCCCCCCAATATTTATAATGACCAGACACGTCATCAGATTCTCCAAAAGATATATAAATATATATATATATATATATATATATATGTATTATTATACGGTATACATATGAGTATATCTCAGCTCACCCATTCAATAGTTATTTCTATCTTAAAAATACTCATTTTACACTGAGCTTTATTGGCTGCCCCCAAGTAATTAATCACTGTCACAAAGGCATGTGGGGCAAGTCTGGCAGTTTTTTTTCCTGCTCCATAAGTCAAAACATTCACATTAGCAGTGGAGATTCTGCAAAGACTTCCTGAAAATGATGTTATTCTAGCCACTACTCAATAACAAGCTTACAGAGGGCCATACATTGGATATACTGTAGGATGTTGCTAAGTAGTTGGTTTTATCAATATATGACTGGCCTGTGCAGTGTGCCTGCATAGACTCCAACCAGCGCTTTGACATTTCCCAAATATAGTTTTAATTCTAAATTCTTAAGAGAAAGAAGCATTTTTGTGTTCTGTACTACCTTTTTACTGTTTTTCATTCTGCTTGCCGTGCTAGGCCCCGCTGCTGCACAAATGCTTATAGTTTGTTTTTATATTTTGAGCACTTTCCCATTTAAAAAGGTCTCAGCACACTCCTGGCTGAAAGAGTTCATTAAAAACCACCTGGAAGGAAACCTTACCCAGACATCCTTTCTTGGCAGGTAAGAAAAATAAACAAATAACTTCCTACAACAAGGTCTGTCATATTATTATCCAAGCTGTACGATTGATAGAGGTTTTTGGGGCCAGAGATGACAACTGGACCATTTCTAACAAGTTTAAAGCAGTTTTTGTGATGAGGGTGAAAGCATAGCGTCTCTACAAGTGATCTGGATTAAATTTGACTGTTTCTGTATTTGAGTGTATGTGAGACAGACAGAGAGAATGCGAGGAAGAGAAAGAAAGAGGGTATTGGTGGAAAACATTCACACTGCTGCCCTCAGCAACCCAATATACCATCATCAGCACTGTTAATGATGGAGCTTACAGGCACAGGGGTTCCAAAAAACCCCACAAACACAGCACACACACACACACACACACACACACACACACACACACACACACACATTTACATGCACAACAGCAGGCACACGCAAACAAAAATAGGCATTCATAAAGGTACAAGAAAACAGTCTTGGGAGAAAACAGTCCCAGCCTGTTCCCTGCTATCAGAGGTTTACTATTTCAGCAGCTGTTTGCAACAGGGATTCACTCTGAGTGCTGAGCAGTACAAACAACGCAGGGGAAGTTGATCCCCTTCACCTCCTTCATGCTATCTTTCCTCCCATGACATTTTATCATTTTGTTTTCCACAATACCTTTCCCCTTTTGCTCATTGCTGGCTAGAATTTTCGAGCAACCAAATGCAGTGTGGATTATTTAATGGATGAATCACATTTGTGAATCATAGTTTAGGTTGAAAACATCGTTCAAAAACGCACTTTTAAACCTGACCCTGATGACAGACATTAGAGTCTACTGTATCCCACATCTCACCTCCCACTGGTTCTGCTGGGAATGGCTCTTGAGCTGGATCAGCCAATCCTGTTGGCCGTCACACACGGCACAGTGGTGCATGGTAATGATGACGGGCCGTGTCAACAAGGCCCCGGGTGGGCCACAGCTCACCACTGGGCCCAGCACCGTTTGGCCATCTTCCACAGAGGGCCTGGAGGTGCACAGAGAATAAGACACACACACACATTCTGTTTAGTGGTGATGTGACAGCAGTCTCTGTGTATGGGTGACATGGCGGAGCTGACAGGGGTAAACACAACTCTGGGGCATTGATATGGGAGGCGGCGCTGCGTACCTCATGTTGTCCTTCCTCTGAACCGTCACATACATCTCATACACTCTGCCCTGAGGAATGGCCCCTGCAGGAATAAGCAGACTCACTCCTGTGGAGCACAAACACAGACAGACACAAAAAACAAATATGAGTTGGGTGTAAAGTCAGAGAGCACAGACAGGGACATCAGACCACCATAAAAACAAAAATATTTGTATTGGGATTGGGATATATGGAAATTAAGGTCCTTAATGGTATACCTTTTACATATAAAAGTGAAATATTAACCAATTTCCTTGTAATGGATATATTTCAATGTATTACTGCCATTACCGCACCAGTAAAGAACAGTAAAAGCCCCAGTGAAAAGTGATAATTATTTTTCTTGGAGAAGTATAATAATAATTGCAATTCCTCTCAGCCCCACATATAAAAACTAAGGCACTTTACAGCCTTTTGCTATAGCATCAGGAAATGATGTGACATTTCATTTCTAAAATCAATGATCTCTCTGCTCTTCATAACATTCTCATATTGCTGCAGCCAGCATGATTTACATTTTTCCATCTCAGATTGATTTGATATGATGTCCTGTCCGATGTGTTTTTTAGGACACTACCCCCCACATTGCCTCATTCACACACACACACACACACACACACACGCACACACTTTCTCTCTATGGAGGGGGTTTCTCAGATAGCTCATTGATTTCCCATGTCCTTGTACTGAACTTTTCAAAAGGTGACAGACAGCTTCTCTTGCTAGCTAGCGAGGCAATCACAACTCTGCCACGGGGATGTCTCGCACACTGCCACTCTCCCTCACAGCAAAGCTTCAAAGAGATGGGAAATGCATTTTAAGATGCAAAATACCAAACAGCCACACTGACAGTGCCACAAAATATTTCATTACCCAGACACACGAACAGATCAAATATCAAATGGGCTCTTTCCTCTCCCTCTGCCTATGTAACATGATGAGGTGGCTGAGCACAACCAGCAGCTGAGAACATTTTTGCAGGATTCATAACGGAAAAAGAAAAACGTAAGAAACTTGAGAAGTCCGTGTATCCTTTAATGTCTCCGCTAGTTTGTCTATGCCTGTCAACATGCATCTGTGGCATGTTACAAACAGCCCACATGTGTTTGAAGTGTGGACAGCATGGTTCATGTAAGCTGCCTGAAACAGTACACCTCTACGTCATTACTGCTAGTACACACACCTTAGGTATCAATCAACCTTTGCCATACTGTGTGCAGCAAGAGCACTGATAGGTTACATATGGTTTAGCATATTATTTCAAAGCCACATCTGTGTGTGTAGAGATTATCCTGGTAAAGATGGTAAGGTATAATACAGGCAGCTCAGATCTCACAGATCTAGAACCCAATTTATACTGTATTTCACTTTATGTATCCTGGGTTTTTTTGGTGAGCTTTTTTTCATTTTTATTTTACTATACTACCAGAGATAAACATATTGGTATATTCTTTATTGTTAGTTTTGGTACATTTCACCATGTGTATTGATAAATGTGATGCCTTTAATAATAGGTATTGGTAATAAGGTATATAATAACTGCTATTGTAAATGTTTGTTTGATATTTAATACCTAAACAGAACATTTCAGTTAATTGCAAAGCTCTTTATAACTAAGCTATAATATGCCCAAATCTACATTATTTACTGACTGATGGAGTCTTAACTGCATCACAGATTAGCCATAACTTGTCTTGATCTTCGCGGTGTGGTATTTTTTCCCATCTCAAATATCTGACACTAAAGGCACACAAATTCTGCATGTTCTGTCGTAAAATGGATTTTCACTTTAAAAGGTCTCATAAAATGGTATCATTACTTTGTTTAATGAGATGTATTTCCTGTTAAAACAGGTCAGTGAGAGGTCGATCTTTAAAGTGACAGCTAGACATTTTGGAAAATACGATAATTTGCTTTCTTGCAGAGAGTTGGTGAGAATATCAATACCGCTCTCATGTCTGTCCACTAAATATGAAGCTGCAGCCAAGCTAGCTGGCTAGCTTAGCTTAGCACAGAGACTCAAAACAGGGGGAAACAGCCTGGCATGTGGCATGTTTTATCATGTTTGTTTTATCCGTATAAAAACCAAACAGAAAATATTACAAATAGCAATTTTATGGGGGGTTACTAATATGTCCAGGATGATTTCTTGGCCTGGTGCAGTGCCTTACTGAAATCTTTTCGTCTCTTTGAGGTTGCCAGGCAACCAGCAGAGACACCAGGAAGCTGCTGCGCCTGGCAAAGTAATAGTCTAGAATTTCAAGTTCCCGTCATCCTCATCATCATCAGCTTATTATGAATGAATGAAGAGTGGCCCCTTCTGAATACATGGGAATAGCTGATAAATGATCTCTTCTACGTGTCATGCTATACAGTGGAGAGTTTATCTTTCAGTACAGTCACATGTTCTCACATGCACAAACACACAAACAGAAAGCTCACAAAGCAGCTTATAGTGCTGCTCCAATCAAATCAGACAAAAGAGCTAATGTGTTTCAAGATGACAAATTTAGCTGGAGTTAGCAGATCTCTCTCTCATGAATCAGAACAAATTTATTCCTTTGATACACTATGTTTATCTCTGCATATTTTTAAAGAAGCAACAGATTTTGCCTCGTTGTATCTCAAATATCAATTTGCCGATGATATTGTTTGGTACAGTACCTGAGTTGGGCACAATGAGATGTCCCCCCTGGGAGCTGAAGGAGCCCAGTGCGGTGCAGGATGGATCCCTGGTGCGGAGCAACGTCTGGGTCTGTGTGCGACGACCCATCGTGCTGTCACTGTTGTCTAGGAGGCAGTGCGGTAGCTTAGGTGACAGTTTAGAGGAAAATTCCCCTCCCAGGTCATCCTGTGGAGTAACTAAGCCTGAGGAGTTGTACACCTTAATCTTCAGGTTGGGAAGAGGGTCCAGCAGAGGGGAATTGGTCATGGGGATTTTGTCAGCCACATCATGGAGGGCGTAGACAGGGCCGCGGTACATGGCAGCCGCTGATGTCAGGTCAGGGGGTGCTGTTAGGAGATCAGCTGGAAAAGAAAAGAAAGTGCCAGTCAAGTCAAGCAGAGTAAATGTCTTAAGAGAAGTAATGTAGTCGTCATGTAGTCTTTCCAACTGTGAATGTGGAGAACTGGTAACTTGAAACCAAAATAACCATGACGAAATGTGTGTTGGCAGCAATCAGCAAGACCACCGCCTGGCTTTACTCATTTGTTTTTCACTCATTAGGGAAGTCCACTTCACCACCAAGAAACATTACTCAGTCAGAGAAGTTCAAGGCGCAGCTGTGATTCATGAGTAACAGATGGCATCACTAACACTCAGTTTACCCGGTAGGTACAAGGATGAATGTTCAATAGATGGGCTGAGTGGGAGTAGGAGGATGGCAGTAGGAGCTCTCTGTCATCTAGCTCCTCCACTGCCTCCACCCTCTCTCTACTTTCCAACAACACAAAGTTTATAAATGATACAGATGTCAACAAAAGTCCAAAAGGTTATTCAAACAAGACAGTACTACAAGACGATAATTGTAGTAATAATAATAATAGTAATAGTGCTTGTGTTATTAATAACACAATGCTTGCACATATAGGTTTGGCAATACGTTGCATTACTGTTATGCATTCAGAAGTAGGAGTAGACATACTTTTACTCTTAATGACCATAACCACCTTATTCTTATGCATGTCTTGAGTGGAGCCTGCACAAGAGCAGTCCAAAGTTTTTAAAGTAAGCCAATCTGTTGAGCTTCCTACTACTTAAAATGCAAATGGCTTAAAATGGATAAACTAATGACATTGTCAGTCAGTACAGACCCAGACATGCAGACTGGCTTTGATTTGCTTGTCAGATTCTGTCTTCTGTCATCTGGTTGAGACATCTACTGATTCGAATAGCCAGACGCTAACATCAATATAATTATTAAATATATTTGCAAACTGCCTGTTGCTTGTAAATGTTTTTTTCCATTGGTCTGGTGCTGAACTAACAGATATCTTTGATGTGAGCCTCACAATGACAAGGACAACGACAGAGAGAGCGCATTTAGCAAAGACTTTGACTCTAAATACAAGCTGGGCATTTATACCCAAGCAATTATTTGTGGCATCTATTCTTCTGAATTGAACAGTATTTTAAACCTTGCTTTCCTGTCTCTGCTGACATTTCTCCTCTTCTCCAACTGACCATTTACAACACAATTCCTCTCTATCTGTGTCCTTGCTGTCTTTCTGTCCAGCTCACTGCCACCTCTTCCCTGCAGTCTTACTTTTAAGTTCTGTATCACCAGCCCAAATCTAATTACAGTTTAATATGCGGCATACAGACTGGCCTTCTTATGCCTTAATGAAGGGACATAGTTTGGCCTCCCATCACAATGACAAGCATTTTAATAGTTTCATCGCCTTGCCTGGACAAACATCCTCTCTGCTGTCTGTATTTCACTCACAAGCTCCCTGCTCATCTACAGTCAAAGGGAACATTTACATTCACATACACATGTCACTAACGTACATAGTCAAACACATCTCACCAGGTTAATGCTAAGAGTTGCTAATGCAAACGATTACCAATGCATGACAACACAACAGTGTGCCATCCAGGGCAGGGTATTGAACCTCAATACTTCTTCTGGCACCGACTGAAGTGTGTCTGCAGCACAACATATTGAAAACTGCCAAGTACCTAAATCTAGGAACGAATGCCCGATCAGATGAGTTGTCTTGTTTATTTATGCCTTATTCAGATATTCGCTGATCTGAATCATAACTTTGCTAGTTCTTGTGTGGCTGCTTGAGACAACATTTAGCAAATGAAACTTTGTTTAACACGTTAAATGAAAAAGAGTGCTTTTTTAGAAAACTCAACTATTGTGTCACAAGTTTCACAAAAATTCCAATTATACCAAGGCCCTAGACCCTCTGATGTTCACTAGCTCACTCACATGTGATGTAAAAGACAGGGAATCACGTATGCATTTGAAAACAAGACATAAAACTTGTGCAAACACACAAGCAACCACGCACAAAAACAAACGCATATATCTATCCTGTGTCCCACCTTTGCGGGCAGTCTTGATGCTGACTGGCTGGAAGCCACCGTTGAGGGCTGAGGAGTCAATGATGTCAGAGTCGAAGTCGCGGTGGTTCTTCCTGTAGATGAAGAGCGCCACAGCGACAGAGATAACCAGGCACATGATCACCGCTATGACAATACCCACATACAGAGCCACATCATCTGTACTGGGGGCCACTGGAGGAAGAGGAGGAAGAAAGACAAAAGACAGAGAGAAAAATAGTCTTTTAAAATCTCATAAGTTCGCATCAATAGCGTTAAGCTTTCATTCTCAATATGCAGGAGTTGTGATGAAGCCATTATCAGACTAATATCCTGGTTTAAGATTGAGCCGGATATTAATAAACATCTACTGGGAAATATATCTACTGTCTTTTTTTTAATTGTGGTTAATGCTGGCCCGCTGTGGCAAATACTCTGGGTGTTGATAAAATAATATAGCACACTCTTAATTGTCAAAAGTGGAAAGGGATAATTATGCAGGTACAATATGGTCCTGAGAGTGACGCACAGCTTTCAGGTTTGTCATCTAACATCTTTGATCACACAAATGTATCCAACTCAGAAATCTCCTAAACACATGCAAGAGTCATGACATGTGTCCATGTTAATAATGACCTGTCACTCATTAATATTTCTTGTATGAAGACCTTTTGTGTTGTGTGTAAGAGGGGGTTATATACCATGCATCATAAAGATAATAAGAAACGAGAAAATGGAGATAATGATGATAAACTCTGTGTGCAACAGCGCAATTAATAGGGATAGCTTTTCCAGTGCAACCCAATGACACACTGTCCTAACAAGCAGCCTCAGAAGTGAGATCAAAAGTTCTGAAGATGGAGATATAGATGTTTTCATCTTCAAATTACCGTGCTCTGTGTTGGAGTTCAGAGTCTGTCTCTGTCTTTGTTCTTACACACTGCAGATAAGATCTAGACATAGCTTGCATTTCTCAAATTGTCTTTCATCTCTGTCTCCCTTCCAGAGTATTTCTGTCCAGCTGGAGAAACCTCTGTGATTAGTAGGCCTGGCATGGATATAGTGGCTGTTAGAGACGCAGACTTAGACAGGCACACATTACAGTTAAGGCCTTTTAATGTATGCCTACTGACAGTCTGAACTCTTTGTGGTAAATAATGTCCTTTACTGTCACCAAGTTGACAAATGGGGAGAAACTCTTCTTTAGAGGTAGTGAAATGCCAAAAGGCATGTGTGAGCCTGTATGCGTGACATTGTTCAACGTATTAATACACACTGTATATAGAGGGCTCTACAGTAAGTCAAAGACCAAAGCATATAAAAGCATTCTTGTTTACAAAGGATTCAAATTATTTTGATAAGAGAAACATTTCTGTTTTTGAGATAATTTGAATATGCAAATGTGCCAGCACCTGCACCAGTAGATGGCAGCATCAGCCATAGATCCATACACAGTACATTCAGGGCATGCATGATGGCGAGCATTTGTGTAAATTAGCCTCATGCGTCTCAGAGATACAGATGGCACTCAATCTGTGTCTCTTGTGTTCTCTTGCACAAAGGAGGAGAAAGGAGTAGAGGGAGAAAAGCAAGGGAAGGGAGTGCTTCTGTGACAACTCAAAGCCATAACTTGTGTGTTTTTTATCACATCGTTGGTCTCCAAGTGTAAAAGTGTGTAGCTTATTTTTCTCTAGTTCTGACTTGATGTTTAATTACGTATATGGATGAATAGTTATATAAGTTCAAACAAACAAGAACACCATTCAACATTTAAATTTCGTGCTAGACTCTGTGTTGAAATGAAATTGGGTATGACCTTCACCAGGCCATTCTCTTTCACTCACAGTATTAACATAGTGATTTTTTAAAAAGCAGATTGTTTCTTTAGTTTAAGATATATTGAATGGCCACAATTAAAGAGATGGGGGATCTAATACTGTGGTTATTTCAAAGACTTAATTTCACTCCAGTTCCCAAGAAGGGCAAGTGTGGCCTAGCCCTCTCTATTCAGCCTTAACTGAGACATCACATTAAAGGAGAGTGTCAAGATATATCCTCATATATGTAAGGCCTCTAATCCTTCCTCCAACACAGACACGACAAAAAACAGAGAAGGGAGGCAATGATGAAAGTCTGAAAATGTAATTTCACTGTGCTTCCTCTGCCAAGCTTCCCTGCAGTTATTTAACATATATCCCCTCAGTCGAACAATCTCACATCCACGCTTTGATGATAAAGGCAGCAACCTGCTAAGTGTACGCATTAAAATGTATCACTTAGATTAATACATCCCTTTGAACATGAGCCATTGTCGGAGAGGAAAAAGTACAAGAAATGGAAATGAAAGGGATTATTGAATACTCCATTCTCTGTGAGGACACAGCGGTTTACAGAGAGAGGGGGAGATACAGAGAGAGAAATATATTAGCGATATACACAGAGAAAGACAGTAGGTTAAATTCTTTGTCAGGCCCGGTGCATGAGCTGACGACAGGGCAACAGGGCAAAGGGCAGTGTCAGCTCTGAGTTAGATAATAATAACATGGCTGTAAACAGGCAGCTGGCTAGCAGAGACACATTATTAGAAGGGACACAGCGGAAATCAAAAAAGGAACTACCCTGAGGTGGTTATCTCTTAAAAGAAAAAAAACTGAATAGCAGTAATGAAACAGACATTTTCTTGTTTTGTTTTAAGTTAAAAATACAACTTATGAGATGTTGCTGTTTGCAAAAAAAAAAATGTTTTCTAATAATTTATCTGGCACTATCCCTTGTGCACAACCTGTCAATAAAGGTTAGAAGCAAAGACAGACATGGAAATGAATGAAGAAATAATGTATAAAAAAAACAATGATAAAAAAACAAACAATAACTCACATGAATTTCCCAAATCACTCTTGTCTTTTGCCTCAGAGGACTTCTGATATAAGGAACCTTGAAGAGAGGAAGGGATTGTGGGTGGGGTAGGGGTGTTGGGAGAGGGATGATGAAAATCAAATTTAAGCAGAAAAACAAACTCAACAAATGAGACAGCAACAAACTCATGAGTAGGAGTGATGACACAGGGAAGTGATCTTTCTTGATTTGGCCCCTCCTCTCCAGACCTGTGTATAGAGTATAGAGATGGATGAGAGGAGTAGGGGGGACATGGAGGTTCTGTGAGGGAGTGGCGTGATCCATCAACTTGGCTTAATGCCTCAGTAGCAGCAGGACTGTTTCTGGCAGGTGAGGGGACTGGAGGGGCTGATAAAGTGTGGGCTCCAACAGAGTCAATAGAACCAGCAGCCTTGCATCTGTCACTTGAAGGTGGATGGAGAGGGTAATGCATGGGATAAAAAGAACGATTATGTTAGGGAAAAGGTTGAAGGGCAGAGATTTGGAGAAAAATCCGCATAGATGTGCCCCCAACTGGGCTTTTGGTGGGCTTTATGTGGCCAGGTTACATGTTGAAGTGAAGTGGGAAGCAGTGTGGAATGGCAGCCAGAGATAGTGCACTAGAACACATAATATTCAGTCTCCCTGGGACATCCATAAACAACTATACAAACAATGAAGTTCTTATTGGAGAGGGAGCGAGCCACCGGCAGACAAGTGGAGCGACAGGAAAATCAATGGCTTGATAGATGGGGCTGGTGTGTACATGTAATCAGGCAACGGGGGAGGCTGGGCTGTAGCAGGGGGAGGTGACTGTCAGGGTCAGTCTAACTGATGGCCCATTTGAACCCATCCTGTAGAGTTTCTATTCATCTGTCCGTCTACAGTATAGCGGAGTAAAAGCATGCTTCAGTGGGTGGGCTCTAAAGGGAACCTAAGAGCCCCAGACAGACAAAGATTATTCTTTACTGACAACACAGAGCTGGGGAGGAAGGGGGACTATTAGTACAGGAAATCATTGTCTGTGTTTTAACCATTACTTCCTTGAACATGGCACATTTCCAAGCTAAGAGAAGGATACTGATGTCTGGCAAAAGTGATGTCATCATTTGAATTCTTGGTGGAGAATCAATGTTAACTGAAATGGATGATTATACACCAAATATATTCATTTACATTAAATCAACCACTTATAAATAACCATGTTCTTGGGAGGCCGAACTGAACCTTAGAATCAGGATTTTCCAGTCTCTGGTGTTTGATAGCAATAAAGCATTTGCCCTTGCTAGAGTATGCTCTCCCCTTTTTCTACATCAATATGTCAAGAAAATGTCATGGCTGAGAACAGGGTTACCAGAGGTTTGGAAAACAACATCAGAATTAAGGAAGCCAGACCACAGCAAAACAGATTCCAGACAGGTCAGCCTCAGTGAACTGTAAAAACTATACTCTTGTGTTAGAGTTGGGAAGTTCTATCTGTACAGCCAGAGTGCAACCTCTATAGATCAATCTGTAGATACTTAACTTTGTGAAATCCAACCCCCAAACTCCCCAGCAGACCAAATGTGATAAACAAGTTACAAAGTAAATTATAACGCAAGTCTTTCCTTTTTGACTCAGGTCAGTTCTGTTTTTACATTGTGCAGTGATGGAGGCTGAGCATCCCAAGTTCTATTTCCAGCTCGGGTCATATCAAATTCCTTTGGCAGATTTCTGCGATGGATTGCGATTGAAATGATTTAAATAAATTCAAACAACAGAAAATAAGATCAAGCTGCAATGGAATCCAGAGACACGTGTTTGCCCAGATCCCAGCCTTGCACTGGAGGGAGCAGATCAGCGGTCCGAGGTGAGTTCAGATTGCACACAACTTCCATTCCCAATCATATTTGCCATAATGTGAGCTTTTAGATAATGGGGCGTTCTCCTAAATGCTAGTGGAAATGGTCATTAGCATTGACATAAGTGGCTTCACCCTCTTAGCTTCCAAAAAAATCAATCCCTGAAATGATCCTAAATCTATATCATTATGGCTTTATATTTTCTGCAAACTGGCCATCAATCTACCAAGAACTAATGCTTCTGAGATAGGCTGAATTGCAGAGGGCATGCGGTGGGGCGGGGAAGTATGGGGTGAACATATGTTGTGCCACAGTGGGAAATAAAATAACATGAATAAGACAAATAAGATGTCTTCTTGTAGATTGCTCCCTGATGTTTCTATACACGGTAGACATATGACTTTGGCTATGAAATCAGCTAATGCATTCCTCTGAGGCTAACGTTAAATAAAATCACTGAAGTCATAGTCAGATCCATCAGCCAGCTGCGTCAAAAGATTCATATTGACCGCCAATGTGATGTCAACCATAACCCCATAGTACATCCTGCCGACACCATACTGCAGGTAGCAATTCGCAAACCCCATTGTGCAGCAAAATCTCAGAACACAGTGACGGCCAGCTATATATCAAATTGTAGACATCCAGCAGCCAAGCCTCTGTTGTATTATTAGTGTCACAATCACCATCTGTAGTATATAGTAGTTAGTACACACGATGGAGGCATCTGTGACAGTGTGCGGGTCTAACACCTTCAATGATGTTTATTGAGAGGATTTTTTATTAAACTAGACACAGAGCTTAACTCAGTTACTGTGTAGTCTTTCCAGCTATCTCCTTCTCATCCTCTTTCTCTTGATATTATAAGCACAGAAAAGACAAAGACAATTTTAGTAGATGGACTTCAAGGTATCTAATACTTGTACTCTAATACACTGTAGCTTTTCAACACTGCAGTAAACACACACGTGCATCAGAGCAACTGCAGCATGATTCCAATCTGTGAATGTATTATAAGAGAGGGGGAGCAGGGTTTTTGGCTCAACCAAACTACGTGGCTGTTTTTAACTTGCTGGAGTAAAGAGAAGCAGAAAACAATTTGCTTGCAGAAAAATATCTGGCTGCACCACTAACTGGCTTTGGCCTTTATTCTTGTTAGCAACAGAACAGTAAAACCAAAAGAATTGTGATTTATGAGAAAGTACGGCGGTGCATCCTGGAACCTTTTGCGTACTGTGAAATCATTGTAAGAATAGATTATTATGTACAATACTTGATCACTCTCCAACACATGTAATTGCCAGCTCAGGAAAAGGAGCAAGTCTACACTTGTGCCACTTTGTGGCCTAGTGTTTCCTCTCATTGGACCTAAGGAATACAGAGTTTTTATATAAAACTTGTAATCAAAGCAGCTTGGTAGTTGTGATCCCCTTTATGTAATTACAATATAATCACTTATTATTATTTTAAATATAACTCCCAAATGCTTAGCCTGTGACAAGGATAATTACTTAGAGTGCTTCCCCACATGGCCAAGTCTTTTTTAACACATACTTATATTTGCAGCAGGGCTGACACAGGAAACGATGTGCAGTTGTTTCTGCTTTTATGTCACCTTTATCCAACAGCTTTTGTGTATTATGTATGTGCAAACAAAGAGCTCGAGTGCAGAGAGAAAGGCGTTTTTAGTAAGTCTTTTTGTTTATATATGAGTGAAGTGAAACAGAGTGAGCGAGAGACACGGTGAGAGTGTTATGTGGGGATGTGAAACACAGCGTAGTGATGAAAGAGCAGAGTGAAACTCATGGTCAAAGGGTGAAGAAATGTCTTTGTTTGGCAGGTCAGAGAGAGTAGCAGAGGATTAGTCGGGTACTCACTCTGCATGCACAGCCCATCGGTGCAGTTCTTGGACTGGAGCACTGTGCCCTCACAGTCCTTTCCCCCGTTTTTGGGTGCCGGAGCGTTGCATTCTCTCCTCCTCCAGTGGGTGCACTCTGTCCCACAGGTGGACCACTTACTCCACTCTGTCCACAGGCCATCCACTACCACACAACATACGGGAAAGACGAGGGTAGAGGAGTGAATGAAATGGCGAATGAGAAGACAAACAAGTGCATGAGTGGGTGAGTGGATACATGATTGAGACAGCAGGAGATATGTGGGAGAGAGACACACACGTAAGGGTGGAGGCACAAACAGAGTGAAATATGCAAACACAGAGTTGTATCATAATATATGTATTTAGTTTATGTGCACCTATACCCTTTCCACCCACTGTGGAAGTGGGTGTATTGTTATTTAATGCCATACCTGGGCAGAGAGGATTACATGGCAGCTTCTGAATGCCTTGCCCTTCGCAGATGGCGCCGCCGTTGAGCGGGGCTGGGTTGGTACAGCTGCGTGTGCGTTTCTGGTAACCACGGCCACAGCGGCTGTTACACACTGACCACTCTGTCCATGTCGACCACCCACCGTTCACTGGAATATATGGTAAAAAAACATGTTACAATATTACTCAGACTGATTTCCTGTTTGTTTTCTCAGCTCATCTTTGGATGACTTTATGAAATGGTCATTTATATAGCATTTTCAAAAACAAGTTGCAAAGTCCATTGTAAAAAGACAGAAAAAACATAAATTGCAATTTCATTTCAAATGAAAAAAAACAACAAAAACAGTAAAAGCAGCACATAATTAAATGAATCCTTTGACATCTTGATAAACGGCCGTTTGCCCATTGTAAAATGTATATATTTATATATATATATATATATATATATATATATATATCTATATATAT
>JAVQJL010006282.1:0-13902 GCA_036024295.1 Nannoperca obscura
TATAATATTATGAGATTCTTTCTGTGTGTATATATATATATATATATATATATATATATATATATATATATATATATATACAATCATTGCACCACTGTGTGTAAAAATAATGCAAAAAAATTCTTTGTTTCAGATTTCAAAAATTTTACTTTCAACCTGGGGAGTGATGTTAACTTGACATGCAGCAATAAAACATGGAATGATATGTTTTATGTTATCTGGAAAATACAGTTGACATACAAACAGTGTCAAATAGACTTTAACAATGATGGCCGACGCAATGACTCCTGCAAAGATGGCAAGTCACTCCGAAACACGTCCAGCGCCATGTCATACCTGCACATCCCAAACTTCTCAAATAATGACGTGGGGGTCTACACGTGTGAGTCGGCTTTCCAGGGAGGAAACAAAGAATGTCAACTCAAAGTGGATATCACAGGTAGGACCTTTCTAGATCTCTTAAAACCATGTCATCAATGAGGTAACTAGAGGGTGGGTTCACCCAACCTAAATTTAAAACAGACTGTCAACTACATCCATTTTGTTTTACTGGATTTTAAAATATGAATTTTTTCTGCCACTTCACTGTGGTGGATTATGGAATTTATTTTCTGTTGCTGTCTCAAAAAATTGCAATATGCCTTTCTAGACACAACGTACCGGTTACTCTGGATAATACACTGACCTTGCTGTCAACAATGTTCATCTGAAACTTTGTACTTGATTGAAATTGTGAAAAAGTCAAACTTAGAAACCACTTTACCTGCATGGTTATGTACTAATAGGAGTAAGTGCATTACATTTTTTTTCGGGGGGCGATTTGATTGTACTTACCTTTTCTTGAATTCTCATTTCTCCTGCGTTGTCTTCCCTGGCTCAGTTCCTCCCAGTACATCAGCCTGGTTAGAGCGTGAGGGCAACAAGATGGTGGCGGTGTGCAAAGCTGAAGGAGGAAAACCAGCTGCCAAAATCAGCTGGAGTCATACAGGAAACACATCGTCACAAACACACGTTGACCAACATGGGTTTACTACAGTGGAGAGTCGTATGGTGCTTCCAGAGGGAATGGATACTGTAAACCTGAGCTGTGCTATCAGACACATGTACTGGAAAGAGGAAAAGACTTTGGTACCAGTCCAGTCCAAAAAAGGTCAGGCTTTTGCAGAGAAGAAAGCACAAGTGAAAAGATTTAAGCTCTGGGTTTAGTGCAAAAGCAATATGTTGAAATGCATAAAAACAAATGTTGATTTATGTGTTTGAGTAAACATTAACATGGTGTTGTAATGTAATGATGTAATGAGATGCTTTGATGTCCAGCACATTATTAAGAAAACTTTTCATCTTTACTCTCTCTGCAGGTTATGTTCTCTGGCTCTGCGTCTTTACTGTTGTGGTGTTCATTGTGTTTTTGGCAGGAGTTTTGTTGTATGCGCAAAATAAACTAATGATGTTGAGGTAAGAATTTCCATTTGATGAAAAAGGAATTACTTGCAAGCCTTTTTGTTGAGTCACTGAGCTGGTTTGTGTATCCACCTTTTGCCAGGAGATCCCAGCAGTCCGACACCACCTCACCATCCAAATCTCTACCGGTAGGTCAATCTTTCTGTAACTCTATAGTTATTAGTTTTGTGTGTTTTACTGCAGGATGTAAAGCTTTGTTCATGACACCTCTTTGTTCTTTTACAGATAGAGGATGTGGAGGAGGTGGAGCCCTACGCCAGCTATGTTCAACGCGTGAACTCTATCTATAACTCATCTGCAGATTAGTTCACATATAATCCTGCACATGCATCACACACGCACACACACACACTTAAATGCACATGGGTCTTTGTGAGAAACTGAAGGCTTTGAAACTGAGAACTTGTAAAATAGTAAAGAGAGATGAGTGTGAGATGAAAGACTTCCGATAAGAGGGAAGCCTCTCGGTTTAATTCTCTCCTAAACTCTTGACTGATGGAACAGGGGATGCACCTAATGTCACACACTGGCTCCCATGCGCAGTACATGCAGCCCACTACTCCGTGTGGGTCTCATGGAGAACATTGATTATAACTACAAATGCAGTGAATTGCTGAATTGGAAAGAACACCGCCTTCGGCCAGACACAGCAAAACAAGACTACAGAACTAAAGACCCTTCATGCTGTCATGAAATACATGGGCTGCAGTTATATGATGAGACTGATCATTATAATTATTTGTATTATTATACATATTTATAGACTAACTGTAAAGATATGATCACCTTTTAATATATCCTTGCTGCAGTCATCCCAGTAAAAGTGCCAATTGCACTGGTGTAATTCAGTGACAGAACTGCCTCAAGATAATGTGGGCGATATTATGTGAAGTATTCATCCTTTGTCTTAATTTATAATTATGTAATTGTGTGTATTAAAAAAACGTCTCCGCACCAAATGTTGTCATTGTAGCACAGCTCTACAAAAAAAGAAGAACACCAAAAAAAGTACACAAGTGATTACATTGAATTGAAGTGTCAGAGTGATAGAAAGCGTGAAAAGCAGTCAGCTGCTTACATTACATTGTTTTTCACTCTGGTTAACATTTTAAAGGTGAAGCGTGGAGATGACTTTTACATTTTTTGTAGATGATAGATGTTAGATGACTACCAGCACTGGACCATTCAAATAAATGGGGAGTAGCCTATTAGAATTTTGTTCAATTCTCACAATGAGTGTAAACCTATTTCTGAAGGGGGGGGGGGGGATAGGAAATGGGGACTGAACCGAGGAACTGTTCTGCCATCTACTGGTGAAGATCAGTACCTGGTCCACCATCATCATCATGTGCCGTTTCGCAGTCCATGTGAAGCTTTCTGAATAATTCTAATAATTCACACTTAAATCTAGAGCTTCTGAAAGGCACTTTTTCAAGTCGGTCTTAAAACGAGACTCAGGTGCCTGCATTTACACTGAAAAAACATTTCTTGCTGTAATAATTCCTCCTGTTCATACTGTTCATATGCCTTCCTAATGCACTTCCAATGTAAATATTTGGGGACAGAATCCACCACCTAATACACAGCCAGAGTCTAGACTTTCTATTTGAATTCTGCTATGACATCGTAGACTGCTGCAACTATAAATAGTCTTAACAGCACAATGATTATTTAGATGAACAGAAAAGGGGAAACGTCAAAAATGTATTCCTGTCTACTGAACATGACACACTTAGACTCTCTTACTTTTTTCAGTGGTCCATTTCTGGTGAACATTTACATAATTTACTGTTTGAAATGTAACAAACAGTAAAAATGTGACCTCAGAGGGATAATTGCTATGACAGCGACCCAGTTTGATTTATACAACAGAATAATGGACAAAGGCGGTAATCTGTAAACCTTTAATCAAAAAAAAAGATCAATAAATCCACAGTGAAACAAAGGCAACTTACATTAAATTACACTGCTTTACCATTTCATATGCATCCAGTCAAACATATAAATAACCATGTAGGTAGATAAAGGCATAGCCAAAAATGATTTCTGCATACACATACAAAACACAATTTCTCAAAAATATAAATTCTCAATCCTTAAATATCTTTTTGTAGTATATTTGGGTGGTGTGCATCAATTCTCAGGACCACTACGTTGCAAAATGTCGGCGCAAAGCTTTGGCTCTGTATCAACAAAAACAGACTAGAGATAAAAATCAAACTTAGCGTGACAGTAGATGTACTCACATTACCCAACCCGATAATAAAGTCCCTTCAGTGTCGACTTTCTGTTCAGGGGGGTTTCAGTTCTTCCACTTGTGTAACACATGCACCCCTTGAAAGCTGAACGTAACACACTGAATACAACACTTCTGATGATACATTTTTCTACAAACAAAAACAGATGCCATCAAGGATAATTTAAAGAACGGACACATAGCGGCTTTAAGATTCTCAATCCATCAGGTCATGTTGTAACTGACAGTACTTTGTCAGAAGCTACTGGATTCGCTAATGGAGATGTTCACAACTGATATAACCTCTTGCACGAGGGCCAAAAATTCTAAGTCTAAACACAAAAGCTATGTCCAAAATTCATACCACATACTTATTTTATACAGTTTGCACTACATTTTAGCAGTTAGTACACATACATATAAACATTCTTCACCATTTTATACTAACAGGAAATGACACAATATGTGCAATGTTGAATGTCAATTAAACTGCGCCTTGGGAAAATGATTTAGGCAATTGAACAAAGAGAAAGCAAAACTATTTTCTTAAGATTTAAATTCCATTCCATTTTTGCATTGCATTATGGGAAAATAGTATGCATCAACAGCACACTCAAAAATGGACCATATTTAATGTGCATTCTGCCTGCTTTGAGTATAATATTTTGTTACCAAAACTTACTTTTGGACAGTACAAGTTCAGTTTTCATTTGACTACAGATTCCAGGTATTGTGCTAATGTCACAACATTTATGGAATCTAAAAAAGATGAAGTATGTAAAAGATGCTATAATCACAAGTGTTTAACAGTGGCGTCTTCGGATTCAGGTCTTGGTGTAGCTAGTATGGTGTATGAACTTTTCGATCCTTTTGTGTGATTGGCAAAAAATCTTCAAGCCAAATACCAAGTCCAGCTTCCTTTGAGTTACTGATTCCAAACGATGTGCTAATATCATGACGTCTCAGGGATCCAGGCATATCAGAATAAAGAGCTAAAGATTCTCCTCCTGAGGTTGAGTTTCTTCTGTAAAAAGGTCAAATACGATACACGTTTGTCCTCTTGAGGAAGGAACACTACAGTTGTGTTCAGACTTGATGTTGCCTCAAAAGTGGAGAGAAACATCTTAGGGCTTGGCTTTTCCACAACCAGCTACTGTGATGCTGCTGTGGAGGTTATTTTAATTTCATTTTATTTTGTCATAGTTCCTTGATCCAGATTTGATTAACAGTTCAACTGCAAAGTTGACACTCCTGTTTGTGATATTATCTGCTCGTCCTGCGTCTTGCAACAGCCTGAATGAACTTTTCTTCTTCTTTCTACTTAACCCATGGGTACATAATCGTCTTCGCAATCCTCTTTAGATGAGCACTCAGATTCACATTTAAGTTGAAGTGCTGCTGGGATATTAATTGTTGCATAGTCACTTTCATTTTCTGTGGTAGCTCTAGTTCTTCTCGATCCTTTGGCAGTGCTGTGGTCAATAGAGGCATACGTTACATCCTCGTTAGGCTGTCATGAGATAATACACAGAGTGAGATGGTAATTCTTTGGACTTGAACATATGTTGCACATAATCTATTCTATTTTTCCATACAGTGCTACTGCAAACAGCATGTTGTTTTATGTGGTTGGTGGTAATAACTTCCTGCAGATGAAATAAACAGCCACAGTTTCTTTTACAACAGGCCTTACACTAATGTTCACCCAACATGCAAATCTAACAAGGCAGCACCATCATAAAAGCATAGAAACACACCCGTGTCCCTTGAAAAGATGGAACTGATAACTATGAAGATTTATGCTCAACAAAAATAGACTACCTTATTATCTGTGCTGCTTATACCATCAGGCGCAGAATTCCCTGAAAGAGAAAATTTAAATATATTAAATACAGTAAAACTGTGTAAGGTTTTTATATACTATATATACAAAATACTATTTTGAATGTAGTTTTACCTTTGCTTTTCTTCTTTCTCGCCCTGACAATAGAACAAATTGAAAAAAATTAGACCCCAATAAAGACTAAATAATCATTCAGATCAACATAGCATTAAACAGTTTTGCATGGAACAATGAAACCCAATTGGTGTGGAATAAAAAAATGTAACTTCTTCGTTGTGGGTAATAATGTCTTTCACATCCTAAGATATCTTTAAAAATAATAACATAGCATCTGCTACAGCTTTTTAGAGGTGTTGGTTTTACCCCACAGCAGTGTTTCCTTGACAGCTTAATAGATGACAACGTGTGGTGCAACAGGAAACACCCTACAAACTGCCTCTGTCCGTGACTAACAGCACAGAACTTGGCATGCTTCTGTAATAAATACATATTGTACAGCAAAGCTGCTAATGTTTTATGTTTGACCTGTTGTTCATAAAGACACATGCTAAAATGCAATCCATTCTTAGCCAGTAACCACACTTTCCTTGCTGAAGCAAATGCAGAAGCTGCTTGCCATAGGACCAAAATACAACATAGTTTTATTTAAACAAGTGCCTCCATCTTTTGAAGATTGTTTTTTTTTTAAATTTCTAAACCACTGTCGTTTTAAAGACTTTTTCTGTATATTCGTTTATAGGAAAACGTTAGACTGTATTTACAATATGCTGACAAATTATACTCCTACCATATTTACTGCATTATCTAAGGGTGGTTACTTACCCTGAAGTGCAGTTTCCCATAATGTGCCCACAGAATCTAGATGTTCACACTGTATTTGTCAGCAGGTGTCAGGTACCGGTGCTTGAATGCTTAAGAACAACCCCAAGCTTGACACTGTGGTAGACACTGTTCTCTCTACTGTGGCACACACAGAGTGCATACAGGCAACAGTAGAAAGCGAAAGAGCGCGCGCGAGAGAGAGAGAGAGAGAGAGAGAGACCATACAATAGCCTTTTTGTGTTATTTCGGTTCGTGTGCACCTCACAAACAAACACACACACACATTCAATGATGTTGTAGGAGAAAACCTCAGATACATTAAAAGATCAGTTCACTTGAATTTAAAAGACAGCGCAAGAAACAAAACACAGTTCAACAATTATTACGAAATAATTGTCATAATAAAAACTCTTGCTGGTCTTTGGAGATGCCAAAAATGTCTGTATAGAAAGTCATACTGTTAAATTCAAATGTCATTTTTTTTAATGGTGGCAGGAGTCTGGCAGCATATATTGCAAGTAAAACTATCAGCATTACTGGATACAGCAGGGGGTAAATATATATCTAGGTGTGGCGAGCTGACCCTTAACTGTAATACTTTGTTGTTGTATTGTCTCATTTGCATGATTGTGCAAATTTTCTTGATGAGCAATATGAGGAAGTCACAGACTTTGTTTTTATGTTTAGTGGAAATTCCACTTTGCTTTACAATATGTGTCCTTGCCATGAGTAAAAATAGACCTTTATAGATGTATTGATTATTCAGGGATATTTCTGTAATATGCAGTAAAATCAGTTTTGGAATGTCTCGACAAAAGAATGAGGATTATTCACTGTATTTAAAGTTTGAATCAGTCTCAGCTGTCAAATATCTGATGTTTGAGACTGGATAGATAACAAAAAACTTACACTGTATATTATTTAATTCTACACACAAGCTTCATTCATATGCAGTAAATAGTACCACCTTATACACTGGAGGGCACTGTTGGAGCAGCCTGTGTGATTCACACATTATTGAGCAAGAACATCAGTCTACTATAGAAAGTTAAAAATCATTGAGAACATTGAGGCGGCCTCTGGTGTTCACTGCTGACTAATGTAAGCAGTTCACAGGCGTGCATGTAGCCTGTCTATAGCGGTAGTAATTTTTGTGTTAAAATGGATTTAATCCTTTTTTCACTATTGGAATGATATGCACCCTAGGCCTCAGTCTGACTTTAAAGCTAAGCTAAGAACTTCCTGCTGGGCTCCTGAGCCACTTTAGGATACCGTGTCTGCGCACAATACAAGACAGGAAGTGACAAGCTCACTTACACAAACGCACAGTATGCTATTTTCACGTGTGTGCACGTTGCAAACTGTGCTATTTCATGACATATAGAAATACACACACATGCAGAAGGGTCTTTGAATAATATATGAAAGTGGTGGTCAGGAAGTGGTTAGCTTGTCACAACTGAAATAAGCCCATGCAGCAGCTAGAGTTTTAGTCTCAGGTAATAAACATGTCAAGCCTAATGGATCAACTGCTGTACACCTATCTGCTGATATTTAGCTGTTTTACATTTGTCTGCATCCCCGGAAGAGCTTATGGTACGTCTCGACACTCTTTAATCTTGTGATATGACTTTCAAGAGAGCAGGGACATTTTGAATATACTGAAGTCATTAGCTGCATAAGAAACAACAGTGAGGCTTTAGATTCCCGCCTGTAAATGACAGTGTAGTGATTTAGTATATATGAGGTATAAATAAAATATGTGACCACCCATGGTGTATGAAAGTGTGATGGAAGAAGACAAGAGCTGGTAAAACAATAAATGACAATTTTTTTTTAGGTTTTTTAATCAGTGAGTATTTATTTAATGATAGTACTGTAATATTACTGTGTAACGGGGCACAAAAATTTGTGAAAACAAGTTGGTATTGCCATTAAATTAATATGGTTATAATTTATTTACACCAACAAAGTGCTATTTTCCAATAGATTTAATGTATTTTGAAATTGTACTTCATTTCTTCCATGTATTCATCAGAATATACTTTCTTAATTTCTGTCTCGTATTAGACTAGACAAGACAAATGATGAGTTTTGAGTGAAATTTGATATATTTTTAATTATTATTATTTTAGATTTGTTTCCTTCATGTAAAGTTGGGCTGATGGTCCAGAGAGGCACAACAGTGAAGGCTGCCCCCCGCCAACCTCTGAGCGTCGGATGTCCTGTCAAACAGTGTGGAGACTCATTAACTGTCACCTGGTGTAAACTGCTTGACACAGACAAATGTGAAAAGATTTATAATACGGAGAATGTTGAAATTAAACAGAATGACGAACATGATAAGGACGAACTGATCTCTTTTTTGACTTTTAAACGGATATCTTTTCATGACGATGGCCTGTATAGATGTCGTTTAAAAGGACACAAACATGAGGACATCAGTCACATGATCAACATCTCAGTTTCAGGTAGGCAGTCTTTTTGTTTTCGTCCAAAATATAGATATAAAATATCTAATGTTGTGTTTGTATAATCTACAGACTTACACCTGGGGGTTAAAGACTTTGACAATAATGCTGGTAAGAACCCTGATTTGTTAAATGATATACATACATCTTAATTGCTTCAGACTAGGATAATCAATTGACCTGGCTCTTCTTCTTTTGAAGATGGGTCACCAAGCGATGCTGGGGATACGGATGTGTCTTGGCTGCCCTACTTTAGCATCTGTGTTAGCATAGCTCTTCCTATAGCCACATTGACAGTGTTAATCCTCCTGGATTTCTGTGGCTGGAAACGTAAGAACATTAATATGTATTCACAGTCTGAATTCCTGTGACAAGATTTCTAGATCTTACCACCTAACAATGGAGCATTTCTTGTCTTAATCACAGGAATACTGGCCTACAACCACACAAAGGGACAGGTAATGTGATGCTAACTTAAAGGTTAAATAAACATACTCTCTAACTTGCTGAGAATTCGTTGAGAAGATTGATAAATATGAAGCTAAAGACCGCCGCCAGTTAGCTCTCTAATGCTCACTAATTAACACATTGTATCTACTGCACCCGGTCAAGAAGTAGTCCGGCACCCTTCAAAACCACTATGTAGGCTATTATTTTTACAATTTGGTGTTAACCCTTAAATGCATACCTCTAAAAGTCTTGTTTGTCCAGGCGCAGAATTGTATTGAATTGAACTGTATGAGGAACTCTATCAACCTATCAATCTATCAAGGCTCAAATGCAAAAAAAAGTAGAGCATGTGCACACAACCATGTTGCAATGACCATAAGCAAGTGGTTTGTGATTGCTGTGCTGTGTAATTTGGGTTTGGCCTATTTGTTAGGTAGTACAGCATAAACATGAAATCTGACAGGCTACTTTGAAACATTAATAAAAATAACTTCTACTACGACATCTACTAGTTATTGTAAAAAATGAATAAATGTTTTTTTTAAATAAACAATTTGTTATTGTTGATAATACATTCAGAAAAGTTTGCAAGCAATATGACTAATAGATTATTAGATGGCCTAATCTGCATTATATATCCTGGATTGCTGAAGACCCAAGTTGAATGTCTGAAAAATACCCACGTACATAAGGGTTAATTAGTGAGCTTTGGAGGTGCTGATTTTGTTAATTTTGTTACCTTTGGACACAGCCAGGCTAACCCCTGCTTTGTGTCTTTGTGCTAAGATAAGCTTATTGGCTGCTGGCTTTTCATATTTAACTTATAGACAATGAGAGTTGTATCAGCTTTGAATAAGCTAATTTCCCAAGATGTCAAACTACTCCTTAGACGTCATAATCGTATCAGGGAAGAGTCCTGGCTTAATTAATCTTTCTCTGGTGTTTTGATGTCATAGGAAATTTCTTCTAATGTGATACCTGACCTCCCCAAGAAAAGTGCTCCTTCCGTACTCCTGCAAACCCACATCTCTATTTTCAATGGCATCCCCTCTCCAAATAATGCAGAAAGACCACTATCACAACCTCCCCTGATGACCTGTGGGAACCAGCCTGCACTGGCAAGCACAGCAGTTGAAAGTCAAGTTTCAGACCACCTAGTGTATGCTGTCGTCAACCACCAGCAGTCTGGGATACCTGCCAG
Source organism: Nannoperca obscura (assembly GCA_036024295.1). Classification (NCBI taxonomy): domain Eukaryota; kingdom Metazoa; phylum Chordata; class Actinopteri; order Centrarchiformes; family Percichthyidae; genus Nannoperca; species Nannoperca obscura. The sequence continues at coordinate 10,485 of JAVQJL010006282.1, forward strand.
AGAACAGCACACCGCGAATAAACAAAATAACAGCACACTATATTCTGCTATCAATGTTTCCTAAACATTTCTCACTTCTCATCGCCACATGCAAATGAAAACATGGATGGAAAATGTACACAATTAGGTGATGGTGTCATGGAACAGGCAAGGAAGTTAAGCAATCAACCACACTGAGCAGGGGTGAATGGAGGAGGGTTGTGGTCAGGCAGATGCACAGCACAGTCATCTTGAATTAACCTGGCTAGACCAGAAGCAGCATTGAATGTATTATCTCACCCTCATGTTTGTTCCAGTCAGTGCCGTGTTTTTGTGTTGTTGTTTTCCCCCTCCATTCATTTCTCTATGTGACTTGGAGGGCCTTTGTTTTTACTTATTTAACTTTTTTGGCTGAAGTATTGGCAGTTTGTTTAACAAAAAGCCAGTGGGTGAGTGGATTTGTCACGTGCAGACTCACTGAATACTTATTGTGGATTCTTTTGTCTAATTTGATAGTATGAAGACTGAAGGTTGGGAGGCGTCTATTTCCTTTAAAAAAATAAAAATAAATTCAGTGTTGCAAAGTAATCCATATATTACAAATATAGTTACTAAATTACTTTTGCATTGATTTCCTTTCTACCTGAGAGACTGAGAGATAACATTATGATATGATAACATATTTATAAGTCTGGTATTTTATTTCACACATTTTCTATGCCCCACACAGACCTCAGTGTTTTCACCACAACTAGCAGAAATGCAGTAGAAGGCCTGTCGACCAAACCAGTGTGGTTCAATTTTAATGCGCAGGGGACTGAAAGATGTGTGACATCATTTGTGGTGGCAGATATGAAATACAGATTAGCCACATTTGAGATTCTGTTGCTTGGATAGTGGTCCCATCATTACAGTAATCACACGTCCAGCAAGTTAAATAACATACAGTAAAGAGGAGTATTGATTGACCATATTGACCAATGTTCATTTAAGGCTTAAATGAACAAAAATAAACAAAAGAAGAGGAACGAAGAAGTTGCCAAAACCAACTGAAGATGTTATAAAAGACAATAATATGTCACAGTAGAACATGGGTTTGTGGTCCCCAACCTGCAAAATCTACCTGTGAATCATAAAAAAAAAAAAACATTGTCACAAGTTATGGCCTTGCTGTTGTTTCCCAAGTCAAATATATTCTTTAAATACTATTTGAGAGCTTGGACTGATTTTCCTGAATCTCTGATTTTATATTTATATATTTCGACAAACATCCTGATAATTCAGTTTTCTTTAGATGATGTCCAGTAGAGCACAGAGTTCCCTGAGTTGTAAATTCTGATGAAAATCTATTTACAGATGTTCACAAAAGGTCCTTTCGCTAAAAAAGGCAAGTGGAAAATGTCATTAAATGCTCTTGATTAATGTTGCCTTGATTTTATATTTCTTACAGTATTCTCACTGGAATTCGTACTAAATAAAGGGAAGTTGAAAAGTTGAAATGTTGTCTACGTGAGTCTGGAACATCATGAGAAAAGAGTCGGTGAACTTCTGTTTTGTCTGTGTGGAAATTTTTTATCTCAACACCGGTGTCTGGTAGTTGCAGCCCACATGCAAGTTCTGCTCTTATACTCTCTCTCTCTCTCTCTCCCTCTCTCTCTCTCTCTCTCACACACACACACACACACATCAGTAATTGTGTTTTTCTGTGGTGGACAAAGCCATGGTTCAGGCGACGGAGAGATGCAGAATGTGGGGGCTTGTGCAAAGGCAGCGTTTGAGACGGACCTGATTAGATCCTGAGCCTGAGACACTCTGAGAATGTGTGGACTGGACAGCGAGTTAGAATTCATACTTAACAGCTTTAATTTGAAATATAATATTATATTTTCGTTCCACATGAATGCAGAGCAACATTCAAGTAAGCAGGCAGGGTTTTATGGTTTTGCATTGTTTTAAAAACACTTTTCCTCACACACATGAACTCACCTGACCTGTAAAATCCAGATAAGCAGACAAGATCGACATGTGAACACGTCCTCTCACAACACATACAAACACACTTTGACACATACATAGATGTTAGAGATAGGTGTGATTTGATTGAGCCTGTGTGTGTGGCCTCTGTCTACAGCACTGCAGCTTACAAACCTGACATGGTAAGCGTTGTAAATACATACATCTCCAAAATGTATTATACACATAGATGTATAAATATATAGTCTGCAAGATTATTATACACAAGTATGGATCTATTAGGATTTACAGTGAAGATAGCCATGTTATTCAAATGTCAGTAATATATGATATATTTCTTTTATGAACTCTAAGTGGGAATTTATATTTAAAATGTTCTATATTTTATAACAAATTAAATCATCTTGGTAGCTGAGTTTGTTGTAGCTACACATCCTTTAACAAAACTATCTGATATTAATTCATTATTCTATATTTGGTATGTTATAAATATAAATATGTTGGACTACATGTGCTGAGTTTAATACAAAAACATATGTCTAACAGAAGTAATAAATACTGTATGTTATCCCAGAGCTTATGAATACACCAGAACAGAATTGGCATGTGCTGGAGGCTTTGTGTGTGAATGTTTGTGCAGAACATGTGGGAGTCAGTTTTTTTATTTTTTATTTTTTGCTCTGCAAGGTCCACCGTAACCCGCCTGGCTTGGGATGAAAAAGGACCCAAAAAATTTGCATCTGGAAGCCAGGTTTGGCACAGCAGAAAGGAATTTCGTGTTTTTTTCCCTGAGAGATACAAAGCTGAGCTGAAAAAGCTGAAACAGTGCCAACGAAAGATTTTAAACTGATGAAGAAACGTATAATTTTTAATATTTTTATTATTCTGCGTTCATTACATCAAGTTTACATAGTTTGTCATAATGCATCGTTTCATATTTTCCTCTATTTTTACGGGACTACATTTCTGTACAGGGTGGGACACTATGCTACATTTCCATTCATAAAAAAAAAAAGTTCTGAAACTGCATTTCAGAATGTTTCTAATTTAAGCTCTGTGCTCATAATCAGTGTTGTATGCATGCAGAGGAACTATGCAGATAGAGTAATGCTGCCTAAACTCTTGGTTAGGAATGTGATTCTGGTGACAGATTCAAATCACATGCTTTGATAAACAAGATCAATTCAGCGTAAAGCTTACATTTTTAAATGCCCCTGTACACATGCAAACATGATATATCCCAGAAGCCTCATAACATTATATTTTAGGATCCAGAGCAACGAACAAACGAGCCAGCGGCACAGTGGCTCTTATGGGCATTTAACCATTATCAAATGTCTAAGGCACCTGAACACAGCCCATACTGTACACTCACACTGACATCTTCACACACACACACACACACACACACACACACACACACACACACACACACACACACACACACACACACACACACACACAC
>JAVQJL010006295.1:0-17876 GCA_036024295.1 Nannoperca obscura
AATATATTTGGATGTAACGTCTTTGTAATCACCAACATTTTGATTAGTAACTGTAATTTAATTACATATTTTTCTTAGGAACTGTAACGGATTACAATTACATTTATTTTGTAATTTAATTACATAACGCCGTTATACATGTAACTAGTTACTCCCCAACACTGCACACACACACACACACACACACAAATACATTTACAGAAATACAAACTGCAGAGAGTGTGAGGCCACTAAACACAGGGTCGGCTTTATCTGTCCTTTACACTTCCATGGAAGTGAAAAGTCAGAGGCTCCCAGGTTTGAATGAACACAGTGTGAACGTCTCTGAGCGCAAGAATATAAAAAGGTTAGAGAAGACACAGTAGTTGAAGTGATACAGACAGCAGAGAGCTGGGCTCACGTAGTGGGAGTCCCGAAGATGAATAAAGAGCAGACTCTTCATGTATAAGTCATGCAGTATGACGAGTAAACACTGGAGGCTATCGCTGCAGCTCGGGAGAGCATGAGAGACGGGTTGAGGAATATACTGAGGCAAGGATGAAAGAGCAAAGGCCTTACAGGAGAGAGATGTAAACTCATGCTTCAAAACATGTTCTTCAGCACTCATCCCAAGAGGTCATGACGTGACTCTGAATGCCAAGCAGGTCCCTCTGTCATCACTCCAAAAAGAAGGTGGCAACGAATTGTGCCATACAGAACTTTTACTATAGGAAGTAAATTTTGTGTTATTCCTGTTTCTAGTATGTGTTGCCAAAACTGTTTTAAGTGCTACTGTTGTATTTATATGGTGGTATCATAATAATCTGTAAAATCTGTAGGGCTTTCTCCCTTTAGGGATAATAAAGTTAATGAAACTCAAAATTAAAATGCTCTGGCTCACAAAGGCATACACACTACGTGTGTGTGTGATAACAAGACAAAGTCTACAGCTGGGCTAGCAGCTCTGTGAGGCTGTACTTAGACACAGCTTAGAGCACCATGTTCCTCATCTTAGTTTAACATGTTAGCATGCTAACATTTCGACATTTTAATTAACATTAATCACAAAGAACAGTGGAGACTGCTTGGAATACTGGTATTGGTGATATATTGGAGATATTTCACTGGACAAGTAAAACCTCTGACCTAATGGTGGCGCTAGAGGAAAAGTCAGGTGATCAATAAAGCCATTAGGATTCATGGTCTTGGCACCATGAATATCTATACCAAATTATATGACAAAATCATTCAGTAGCTGTTGAGATATTACCCCATAAAATCCAAATATCAACCTCATAGTGGTGCTAGAGGAAAAGTCTGATGATCACCAAAGTACAATTCAGTCTCTGGAAATCATTAATGTCTGTACAATATTTCATGGAACTCCTTGCGAAGTTTACCCTTAAGGTATATGACTCCAATGTCCAAAGTGGTGGACTGACAATCCGACATTGTCATCTCTATATGCTGCTCACATGGCTACAAATAAACTCAATGTGAGTTTTTAGATGTCTACCTAGAGTTCCCAAAACACAAACCTTCCATTGGCTGAATGGCAATTCAGCTCTGGGATATACTGTGTCCATATATAAAACAAGACAGTCATGCTAGCATCTCATCATTGTAGCCATGTATCTGTATGTCAGGATAATTGTATAGCTGGTTATGAACAATGGCATTTTGACACATGAGATCAACAAATAAGGAAAATGGGTCACTACTGAAAAGAAAATGTTTTTCCAGCACACACACACAAGGACAGAAGAATGAGCCACAAGGGCATCCTGAGGTTGTATGAGCATGCTTCTGCACTTTTAATGACTGGTTTATACTTGGTGAACAAACTAACTGCATTCCCCCATAGGAATTTACAATTGCAACAGCATATACAATCTTGAAAATTAATTCTGCACAGGCATTATCTGCTAAGACATGTTTTCATTCATGCTGAGCAATAGCCATGACTTCTCTTTGAATTGAACTTGTATGTTAAAGAAATTTAATAAGAAACTCCTTAAATAGTACCAGTATGAAATAATGTTGCACTCACCATGAAAATACTGTAGTGATTCAAAATATTCCAACCATAAAATTATCCATGTATGATGTAAAATCAAATGTATGACCCCAGGAGAGTCTGATATGCTTTGTCCTTCATGCAAAATGTACATACAGCAAACAAGGTTTTGAGGTTAGTGGTGTTTATATATATATATATGATCTTTAATATTTATACCAACTGTGAGACACATTTGGGGAGTTGCTCCTCTTGTGTTTAAGATTTAATTTACATATCTACTGAGTAGTATCATTATGCAAACTGAGCAGTACATATGTGAATCCTCTCACAGATGCATGTGAAGTCCATAAGAGACATATTACAATCGGTCAAAAAATACAGAGAGGATCATATCTTTTGCAGTCGCCTCTCTGTCTGATTTGCAAAGGGGATGGGGGTTTCCATCTCTGCCATGGTTGCTTGTGGGTGATGGAAAGAGGCAAGGCATGTAGAGACATGCTGATTGTGTTTGCCATCTCTAAAGCTTAAACTGTGCAGCCCTCCCAATACCTTAATCCAGTTTATCCCTTTGAGGCAGAAACAGCGAGCTGGCTCATAGTCAATCTCTTGATTATTCGGTGACCTTGAGCAAGCAAATAATAAGAGTGCTCAGTTAGCATAGGCCATCGTTTGGCAGAGCCATGTGAAGAGATGGACATCTAAGGAAAAAAATAACTCTCATTAAAACTGAAACCTGCAGATTAAATCAGAGAAGCGTCAGAAAGGAGCAAGAGCCTGAATCACTGTGCCACCCGAGACAGATGTAGGAAGAAAATACCAAAACAACAGCAAATTAGTATTGTAACATACAAACATATTAATACATTAGCATGCTGATTTGTGTGGAGGCTTGCAAGTGAAATCAGTGAGCATCATTTTAGTAATGCTAGCAGCAGATTGTGTGAGCTGCAGACTCAGTCAGTCCACCACGTTAGTCCAGAATGAAATTTCTTAACGGATATAGAATGGATTCCCATAAAATGTGGTACAGACATTCATGGTCCCCAGAGGATGTGACCTATTTATTTTGGTGATCCCCTGAATCCTTTAGCACCACTATGAGGGTTTGTATTTTCGGTTTTAAGTGAATTGTCTCAGCAACTATTGGATGGATTACCATAACATTTGGTACTCAAATTCATGTCCCCATCAGGATAAACTGAAATTGGTGACATTGTTGATATCTTCATCTAGCGCCAACGTCAGGTAATGCTCAATACAATCTTAAACCCTTATTTGGGGCAGATTGGGAGACCACATACGATGTTAGCTGTTAGCTAATAGGCTAATATACTGTTGTGCTAATGCTAAGCCTACAGAGGTGAGATGTGATTCAATTCAATTCACTTCAATTTTTTTATTTAGTGCCATATCCTAACAAAGTTTTCTCAGGGCATTTGGTTATCCATGCGCTTATCCACATATACCGTAACCATGTGCTTATCCAGATGTGCACGTAATCCATGTTCTAATCAACATGTATGTTATCTGGGTGTAAAGTAAAAAATATAATTTGGCATAACCATGGTATAGACGCTGCTCCAAATTTATTTTTTCCATATTTCTATATTTAATTTTAATCATTTGAATTCACATTTAAAGGAACAGTCTGATTTCTCTGGGATAGTGGATGCCCCTCCACTTAATTTTGTTTTAGTCAGTTTCTTACTGTTTACTGTTTTACAAGCTAAAACAAGCAACTACTTCCAAACTTGTCCACCTGAGTCTTAATCTAATTAAGATGGGAGTATTGCTCTCCATGTAACCACAATCACTCACACTCAAGATGCATTTACCTGTAGTGCCTTACTAAGCTAACTCTTCTTACACTTACTGTCTGTGTGCGCTACTAAATTTCATTATAAATCACATTCCACTTTATCACCTGATTATCTGTATCACCAGAGCACATCCCTGTCTGAACACTGCTTCCAGCATGTCTCTCCCTCCCTGTCTTTCTGTGCTGCCTGCAGTGTGACCTCATATTACTTTACCTAAAGTAGCTTAAATGACCCTGATGATCATTTTAATTTGATATACTGAATACTCTGCTTGAATTACTAGTTGTATTTACTTTAATGTAATCCTGCTGTTTAGCTAGCTATAAAGTAAGTGTATAAAGAACAGTGTACAATGTACAGTAGTAACAGTTACCTGAAACATTAGCTATTGCCTTATCTGTTAACCTAACATTACCTATTTTGGTAGCTAGTAGCTTACTGTCTGAAAAAACAACTTGTATGTCATGCTGCCAGTGTTGTGCTGTTTTCTCATTCAATTCAATTCAATTTTATTTATATAGCGCCAGATCATAACAAAGTTATCTCAGCGCACTCTTTCACATGGAGCAGGTTGAGACCAACTTCCACAGACACAAACACCCAACGATCCCACCATGAGCAGCACTAGGTGACAATGGCAAGAAAAAACTCCATTTAACAGGTAGAAACCTCGAGCAGAACCAGAATCAGAACCAGGCTCTAGGTGAGCGGTCATCTGCCTCGACCAGTTGGGTTGCAATCTCCAGTAGAATCCTACTCCGCTTGGCATGAACGCACATTTGCTTGTTCTCAGTGCATCACTGGATGCTACCCTAGAAAGCACATGCTTTGACTGACAAAATAAAACAATCTGTCAGATTACCATTACAGAACAACTTTAGAAGATCTGATTCTGAGATTTATTAGCGAAGACTGATAGGAACAAAAACATGCTAACAGTGTCAATAAAACAACTGCAAGTTGTGTGCGCTAGCATGGGAGAAAACAAGTGTACTTGGGGGGGGGGGGTCACTTATGTTTTCTTTAACAAACAAAAATACATTGGAAATATATAAGAAATACCAAGAAACAGATCCATTGACAGGCTTCATAAAAGGAGGACATATTTAACATGTTTTCTACTTTATATAGGGGATTGACAGTGGTTTCTCTGTGGGGTTTGGGGGTGGGGGCACGACCCCCCCAAGGAATGTGTGGTTACAAATTGGCTTGATTCTTTTCATTCTCTTCATTTTCTGTTGTTGTCTCTTTTTTAAATAAATGTGATTGTTTTATCATGGTTTTCAGAAAGCCAACATTCTCATGCTCCCACCAGCATGACACCACCGGAAGTCCACACATGCATTCCTTTTTTAATGAGTCATTCTCAGTGAAAGCAAAGGAAAGCTGTAGGCAGAATTAATAACACAGTAAACAGTGGATAGATGGGAGAACCATCTGCATGAAGAATTTGCCATTGCTGGTTCAGCTTTACAGAGGCACATGCTGCCCGCAAACAAGAATGCCAGAGCAAGTTGTGACAGAGAGGCTCAAATTAGCTGCTGGCATGGCAAATAGGTGGGAGCATAAAGGCAGTGTTAATGTAAAGTGTTTCATCTCTTCAGTTTGTTGCTCTACACTCTAATAGGAGTTGTTGGCTTGTCTTTTTTGATGAACAAAAAGTGTATTTTCTGAGAGAATTGATGTAAAGTGTTCTTTGTGGTTAATTTATCTGAATAAATGCCTGTCATTTCATTTAGAGTTGATTTGATGCCTAGAATCTGTTCTCAGATATATTTGACCTTAACTCACAGAGCTTATTTGCTAGCTGAAGTACTGCTAAGGGATAAATATTCTCCAATTAGTCTGCAGCTTTAAAAGCATGCCCCTCCACTATTCATTCTCCTTGTCGTTTCAAGTTTTACTGCTCTTCCGTCTCGCTGCTGTGACCAGTCTGAGGCCCCTGTAAGGGAGATGGGGGCGGTCTGGTCTCCCCAACAACCCAGAGGAGACCAGGTCTCGCCGAGCATTCAGTCAGAAAAACACGCTGGCTTCTACATACAGTGTGAGCCACAACTCCAGATGTAGCTGTAGCTCAGGAGGAAGAGCGGGTTGGCAGTTCGATCCCCCTCTCCTACTGTCCAGATGTTGATGTGTCCTTGGGCAAGACACTGAACCCTAAGTTGCTCCTCCAGCACCTCGTATGGCAGCTCCGTCACCATCAGTGTGTGAATGAGTCCATATACCATCACAACTGAAATGTTACTAGAGCCATGACAGAAGTTTGATATGTGCGTGCACTGAGAAAGTACTTTGCTTCTGTAAATGGTCAATAAGTGCATTTCCATCCACATGTTGTGATGTGCAAACTAAAAAAAATTGCATTGTAAAATTGTAAATTGAAAAAAATCTAAGTGGAAATGCCAGAAAAATAAAATAGAAAACACAAAAAAACTCTAAACATTGCTAAAAGGTTTTTATGCTTGGCTGAGGTGGAAAAGTTTTATCAAAAAGCAAAATGTGACAAAGTGCAAGAGAAACAAACAACAGCAAATAAATGATGATGTACATGAAGCATGTGACTTAAACATTCACAGAGGAGACTAGAAATAGTGAACCAACAGTTTTGGATGGAAATGAACATTAATTCACATTTTCGTTTTCCAATATATTCTGTTAAAACTTGGCTACAATAATAAACACTTTTCACAATGATTTTTCACATTGATTGGTCATGTGGACTCACCGGAAGTAAGCAAACAAGTGCATTTCCCAAAATGTCACACTATTCCTTTAAATTACAAACAACAGCCGTGAGCCGATGGAGTATTCTGTTTCGCTTGACAGAGTGGAGCACTGTGTAACCAATATTGCCCTAGATGTATACCTATGTGACTGTGCACACCACAGTTATGACCATTTGTCTAAAAATACCTCTCTAGTTTGATAGATATTTAATTTTAAATTAATCATCTGAGACACATGTATAAGCATGTAAGCTACCCTCAAATGAAATACTCATCAAATAAATTATTTAAAGATTAAGCATTGTGTGACATGACAAATTATGTGGAAGAGAGTTTAATTTATGGCTTAAAAAACATATTTACAGCCTTTGACTTTGGCGTTGATATTTTGTGTGGCAATTATTCTTTACACATACCATGGCGTGCTTTTGGCTATGGTCTGATTCAGCATTACAGTTCTCTTGTGAGGTGTGCTGAATATATTGGCAGGTCAATAATTGATTCATCCAGCAGGAAGCCAGGCAGCTAAACTGTAACCACTGCTGTTGTTTTTTGTCACAGGCTTCTCCAACTGAGCTAATTCGGCTTTCTGGATCCTTTGAAAAGCTAAAACCGCAAATTGGGATCAGTAGAATTCTACATGAAGAATAGTTGCTGTGTTCATTTTGATTACGAGTTGAAACAACAAGGGCAATCAGAGAAAGTCTCATTTCAAATATGCCCTGGGTTTCTATTAGCATGCCACAACGTAATTATTACAACATGGTTAGACCTCTCCCACAGTGGAAATGGCTTTAATGGTGTCCATGGGAACCAAAGCTGTTTTGTGCAGTATAATTTCCATTGGTGAATGGTGAGGGAACTGTTACATTCACCTGTTTTTTATTATTGGCTTCTTTTGTTTCAAGTCCCACATTAATCAGCCATGGAAACAAATCTATATGCTACAATTTATTGAAGTGCTATTTGAAAAGTCTGGCCACTGTGGAAAGTAGATATTTTATGTTTAAAGCTTGAGCTCAACCCACAAATTGATATTCATGCATGTGGACTATTCATGTGAAGAGAATTGCTTTGGCAAAGAAATGTAAGGGTAGTCACGCATGAATCGTTTTTAATGTGAAAAGAGAGAGATCAGATGCGAGCACACAAGGAAGGTAAGGGGAAAGGTTGACATGAAATGTTTCAGCTGGATAGAATTTTTGGTTCAGACTTTGGAGATAGAGGGCGAGTGTGTAGTCATGTCAGGGGTGGGGAGGTCATTGCACCACTGGGAACACAAGGAGAAGAGAGCTGAGGTTTTGAATTCAATATGAGGAGCCAGAGAGTTGGAGAGGAGGGGATGAAATGGAAGAATTTAGTGTGGTTGAAAATGAGACTGTATGAGTTGTAGAGGCTGGAGAAAGGTCTGATGGGAGGCCGGCCAGGAGGGAGTTGGAGTAGTACAGGCCAGGCATGATAGAATCTGAACAACAAGAAAAGAAGAGAAGGAGGAGGTGGTTGTGGTTGCATCGTGCGAGACTCAACACAGTGTGGTGTTGTCAGTGAATCCGAAGGCTTCTACAAAAGATAGGATTTACTGAAGAAGAAAAAAAAGTGTAGAGATTGATGGGGTTGGCAGGCATTCAACTGCAGATGTCAGCTCGGCACGCAGAGGTGCAAGCCTCAATATGCGTGTTGATGGGAGAAAAGGGGAGTTTAGTGTTGTCAGCACTAACAATGCTAGGAAAACTTGTGGGATATGATAGCAGAGTGGAGGAGAAGAGGAGCAGCAGGGGCACTGCAGCCCTGAGGGTGTAAGTGACAGCGTAGTCCCCCCGGTGAGGGCAGAAATGTGTTTCAGTTAGGAGATAAATCACGAGAGATTCTTTGGTGAGCAAACATGGCAAGGAGCATTTGAGGTTTACAGGGTTCAAAGCAAAAAAAGCCTCTATAGAGGTTATCTCTGCAAGCCAGACCACTCACACAAAGGACAGACATCTATTGATCTTTACACGTGACATTTTCTTCAGACCTCCACGAGCCTGGCCAGGTGAAAGTCTGGCTAAGACACATTACAATTGATCAATTGATTGATTTATTGATTTATTGCTAACGTTACATTCTATCTAGTAGACTGATGAGAATTTCTACTTTATTACCGCAAAATAAGCATTACACCTTTTGTGGCTTTTTAGCAAACAGCAGGATGATGGTGCCTGAGATAACTTTGTTATGATATGGCGCTATGAAAATAAAACTGAATTGAACGGAATTGAATTTGTTAGACCAGCCTTTCTCAACCAGCGGGAATAAAAGTGTGCTGCCTCAGAGGTAGTGGTACTGCCAAATGGTTAGTAGGGTAATTAGCAATGCTAGTTTTTTTTAAATCTAAATGTGCTCAATAATTAATAAAAAATGTTGAATTAAATGCATTATTTTAATGACCAGTCAGGTTTGAATATCACCACTCCAATGACACATCATCGGGTAGAGACAAACATGTTTTGCCGCTTTTAGCTAGCTAACTATCAGATGCAGTGACACAAAATGGATCAGGTTTTGAAAAGAAAAGGGTTTTTGTGAGACAACACAGTGCCACTAACAGCTCCAAAGTGTGTGAGGAGGAAATATGACCCCGAATACATTAGATTTGGATTCATAATGGCAGACAGTGATGCTGAGCCGAAAACACAGTGTGTTGAATGTGGTGAAATCGTGTCAGATGAGGCACAAAAACCAGCAAAGCTCTAGAGACACCTGGACCCTGTTTTAAAATATTTTGGGATTGAAATGACTAATACTTACCAAATGTTTTGGAATTGGTCCAGTAGATCGCCTCTGCAAACAGGCTGTAACGTAATGCTTGCGGGCTATTGCACCCTTGAATAATACATCCATTAAAAGTGCTTGTTTATGTCATTGACAGGCTCAGTTATTCGAAGTGTCTGACAACATTATGGAAAGGATCCATAGAGAGACAGACCGTTTGTTAAAGGGTAAGATGATTCTGGTTTAACCAAGAACATGAAGTCTCGCTTAAGGAAAAGTCTCACTCTAAAATCTCATGAGAGGTTGAGTTGTTGCAGGAAAACAAAAGGACCTTTTAAAATAACGGCGTTTCCGTTTAAACACAAAGCACCCAAGATGTCATCTTTTTTTCCATATTTATTTGGAAATGTGGTCCTTCGAAGGTTTTTAACAATCCGAAGTGGGCCTTTAATTACAAAAGGTTGAGACGACACCTATGAATTATAGAGGCTTTCAACAAATATACAATAACCTTAGCTAAGATGCAGTGATGATATCTGATGAGGAAGCTAGTTTTTTGACTGAACTAACATCTATAAATCTAGTTAAAAAAATGTTCCGGTGCAGCAATGTTAACTTTTGGTACTGTTCCACAACTTTCATTCATGTCATTCATCTTTAGTTTTGGGTTCTGACAGAACAGTTGAATTTCTGCTTACATCCACTAGCTAGCTAACGTAGGTGAAAATGCTACACACGAACCTGACTGAGCTCCTCAGAGGTCTCTCATTTGGAAAATAATCCAAATAAGAAACTTATTTTGGTGCCCACCCCCACACAGATATTGCAACAATCAAAATTTCAAAAAACCTAAAATGAAATATGGGATTGTTTCCAGAGAAGAGGAGGAGGCTGTTTTTATTTTGCCCATACTGAGAGGGAGTTGATTGTGGAAGTTGATGGAAAGGAAGCACATAAGCAGCGATAGTCTGGAAGACTGGATGAGGTCAAGAGAGGAGTTCCGTCCTCTGTTGGTGGGAAAAGATTTCTATGTCTCACATTGGAAGACAAAAGATAAAGACTGTCACTTATAATTTTGATTCACAGGGATGAAAGGAGGGAGCAGAAGCAAGTGGCTAGTTGGGAGGAGGATCCTCAGATGTAGAGGGAGAAGCTGAGAAGAAGATAGAGGCTAGTTTGTGCAAAAAAATATGTGATTTCAGATGGTTGCTTTAGCTGAATTTCAAGCTCAGACAGATGTGAAAAAGAAACAGAGGATAAATTAAAAGGGCAAGACAAATTTAAACAAGGCAGCTTTTTGCCACTCTCTGTGAGCAGCACGAAGGGTTTTTCAATTAATTTTGCAAGGTTTTTAGACTGCCAAGCTGTAGGAAGAAATCATCAGAGTGAAGGTCAAAAGAAGAACAGAGGACAGTTGCTGAAGGGGTATTGCAGTCTATAGAGTTAGAGAGGAATACTGCTGACTGCAGATTCTGCTAAGCAGTGATTGTGTGAAGTGAAACCAGATTTAAAGGGTTTGTCAAGACAGGAATGCAGAGGACAAAGTGATGGAAAATGAAATAATTTGACTTCTTTTTAAGGATGTTGACATCAGCAGAGATGTATCATGTTTGTTTGAAGCTACTAAGTAGACCTGGGGGTTGATAGAGGACAACACTGTGTGGAGAAGCAGGGTATAGTATAGTTAGTTATATGATTTATTGTGTCATGCCCAGCCCACATGGACTGTGAGCAGTGGTGAAACAGACAGGAACATCACTGTCCCAAGGTTTACAAATAAAATCTGCCAAAAAAGTTCCCTTCTTAAAACACAACACATGTTTTTTTATAATCATCCATCCAGAAGAACTAAAAGGTGTTTGACGTATGAGGTAATGATGACGTAGATTTAATCTTCAATATCACCTAAATCACATGACAAACAAAGTATTTTTACTGCATGGAGACCAGCAAACCTGCATGTTTCTAATGGTAAAGTACCTGAAAGCAACTGTGCACACTCATCACTCATCTCTGGCTTTTGGTTCAACTCTGCTTCACATAAGGCTCCACACTCTATTTGTAGTGTTTTTTAATTTTTTGTTCCAAACATCAACAGACAGTCTTTCCTATTACATCAGGAACAATTTGCACTGAGCATCATGAATATTACACTGTAGCCTGTTTTGAAAATAAAAGAAATATTAACCATACAAATAAAGATGTCACCTCACTCATCCAGGCCCATGTCCATGCAAAATGTCCCAGTAAAAGATCTTTCTAGTGAGCCACTGTTCAGACATATTCACAAATCAAATCATCTCACATTTGTTCACATATGACCACTAAGGGCCAGAAGCAGTGTTCCCAGGAACTCCTAGAAAAGATCAAATAGCTCTGAACTGTGCTGCGATTTACATTTTCACAGAGTCCCCACATGCCAGAATCTGAACCAGGACACACACAAGACTAATACCCTCCTTTCCAAAATAAAAGCGAAATATTTACAGTACGTAATTTAAATGAAAAAAGGTGTGCACTATTTATCCTGTATTAAGTGTGTGTTTCATGTGTAGCACATTGAACCAAGGACTCCATGGTCATAAAGCAGCTGCTTTAAAATGAGATATACTGCTGCTCTTTGAAAGAGAGGTGGGATGACAATACTGTAAGAGAGAGGGGCAGAAATATGGGATGGAGGAGAGACTGAAGCACTGTGCTGCATAGAGACAGCAGCAAGTGTTTCTGTCTTGTCTGAGGTGATCAATGTCTGTGAGGCAGCACAGAAAGGCAGATGGGAGAGATGAGCTCTGGTGTCTGGACTGCTGACTGACAGCTCCAGCATCCTGTCTCTACAGCGGTCTGAGCGTGAGCGATGCTGACCTAAAGGGTTGCATAAGGTGAAACTGGCTGCAGTGTTGGGGACAGATGGCTCCGTCCTCTGAACAAAGCAAGTGGGAGGGTGAGAAGAGAGATAGATGAGGATACTGTGAAGGGAAAAGTAACAAAAACAAATAGGCAGACTGGCGTGGATTTACTTTGTCCTTCCCCAACGGACTCCTGTGGATAAGCTTGCTTAATTTTGTGCAGCTGTCTGTGCAAAGGTGACCTATACAAGGCTGCAACTTCAGTGTGACCACAGGAGGAAAAGCTGAGGCCCAGCCATGTTAATGGTGATTGGAATAATAGGGAGAGTGTAAGCTCAGTGGGGGAGGCGGTGTCACTCTTATAAACTGGATGTGAAACAAGCCCACAGCAACGCACCTGTCAACTGAGGGTAACAGCAAGGTAACAGCTTACTACAGCTTACTCCCACTAGGCAACATACCAAGTCCAGACAGCACCCATTCTCTTTAAGGCCAGAGAGTCTTATTTATATAGCACATTTCATTACAACTCACTGAGCTTTACATTCAAGTGCATACAGCAACATAAAATACAAGAACATACAATACTGATGACCACGCATCCCCCAAAAGACACAAACCGTAAAACCATCCCACAGACAACAACCAGCACACACGCTTACATAACACTCAGACTTCAGATGAACATCTAAAATAGTCTGTCAAGCACGACTGATTTGGCACTGTTTAAGATAAGTTGAACCTTTATTAGTCGCTCAATGTGGAAATTTTCACTTCACTTAAAACATGCTACTATGAGCAACATGTTTGTCCTCTGGGATAGTTTAAATCTGAGCCCAATGCTGCAATGATGTTCAGTGTGAAACACAGGAAGTCAGGCTTAGCAGACTTCAAAATGGGCAATGGTTAAAAAGATGCAAAAAAAAAAATAGACAAAAGATTTCAGGACTGGAGCATTGCAGTCTTTTGTCACCTGGTCTCAATCAGAAGACCTTCTATCCTTCCATTATCTTATTTAACATTAATTAACCACTTAACATGTTTTTAATTACAAAATAAAACTGGTTAAAGTTCTCACCTGATGAGTTATTCACTATCAGAGGTGTCTGGAGCAACACACTCATTCATGTTCTGCTTATCTGGGTGGATTTGTGTTTATCCTGTTTAGTGTCTTTCTATAGAAACATTCAAGGACCCTAACCCTTGATATATATTTATTGCCAGTTGTGGCAGCAGATTGTTTATTTTATGAATTACTACAGTGCAAGTGAACCACTTATCACATAATATTAGTGTTCTGCCCCCTTGAAATCTTCATGTTATAAGAAGATGGTAGGCTAATTATATTTAATTTATTAGCATGGAGAGTAGAATAAGAACAAAAAACGAGGCTGGGAAGCATATCCCTGCTGTAAAATGTTGATCATTTCTGCCTGAACATCTCGTCTTCTCTACATTTAGAAAATTCTTCAAACGACTTCATTGATACTAGAAAAAATGATGTTTCAAAGAACTCCCAGCTTTCCTCAGATGTTTTATAAAACAGAGCTTTTTTTAACTTTTGGAGACTCCAAAGCAGATTAACATTTTAATACTCCACATAAAATTAAAAGACTGGAAAACAATATTTTTTGGCACCCTACATACTTGAGCACACCAGCACCTGTATCCTGGCCATGCGCGGTATATGAAGGTGGGTCAATCAGCCCTGACAAGGCGCTTTGTTATGCGCTGTTAATTCCCCTTGTTCACGGCAGGAGCGCGCAGACGAGGCGCTGTTCGTGGTGCTGAAAGGCAGGGACGTCGTCCACGGCTGACTGATCCATCATCCAGGACTCATGGCAAAGACCATTCATTTGGTACTTCACTAAACTAACGTGCAAGGCTGAATCCAAGTGACAACAATAAACTGGTCAATGTGACAAATGGTTTGAGTTCTGCATCTGCAGTCCTGATAGGATTTCAGACATATGGCAGCCAAAAAAATGTCTCCCGATTTTTGCTTGCCCTCCATTATAATTAATAAAACGACCTTGCAGTTGTAGATTTGGTTAAAGTCAGTCTTTTTTACTATATATGCACAGAGCCAAATGTTCTTCAAATGGCTGGTGGGGGAATTACAGTACAGTTGACACTCAGTGTAGTGTCAGGGCTGCATCCTGCTCGGGTATTTCTTAAGTTATTTACGGCTAAATCGACTTTCAATGCAGAGTGCACGGTGGATATGGAGCTCGGGGACGGTAGATATGTTATGGTATTTATGGTGAAGCTGCTGTTTATTATGAGGCCCCCTTATGTGCAGTGCAAGCTGCGGACTGCTGGGCACGATTCTCCCGGTTGCACAGCGGAGGAGCTGTGACGCGTTTAGATCACCAATGCAAATGAGACTGGCTATCCCTCCTCCTCTCCATCACCTCTCTCTCTCTCTCTCTCTCTCTCTCTCTCTCTCTCTCTCTCTCTCTCTCTCTCTCACCAACACACACTCACACATACAGTCTGTGCTTTATATCGCCGTGCCAGCCTTTCAGAGCAACGGAGAAAGAAAGCGAGGGAGAGAGAGAGCGCTTATATAACACCAGCTCTGGGAAATGCTGGAGAGCCGAGGAGACCTTCACTGGACAGTAAACGGGGAAAACAGCGATCATAACGGCCATAAACGGATAAGTGATCAGCCGATACAAGGATGCCGTGCGTGCCACTTCACCGCTGAAGGTAAGCCGCACGTTCACATGCCCTCTACTGTAAATGGTGGAGGCAGAGAGACGGGCTTTTTAAAGATGGAAGACCTCGGATTCTTAAATAGGTGATTGGTGTTTACTCGCTTTTTATTCATTCATCTTACAACCTTTCATCCACCCCACTACATCCGAGCAGAGAGGCGTGGGGGCATTGTGCGTGCTGGTGAGTTATTTTATGCTAAACGTGGAGTTGAACATAACTTGGGCACTCGGACTTGATGAGAGACTGTTCATTGTGCAAACTGTTGCTTCCATCCTCAGGAGCACCACCGCACCCCTACTTTTTTTTCTTCTTTTTTTTTAAGGGGTGGGGGGGTTACAGTGTCCGCTTCACAAGACAGAACATGAAAGGCCTGAAATGAAAAGTAGAGCTGAAGGACATGGCGGTGTGTGACGGCCACCGAGACAGGATATCATCGGTTGTGAAGAAAGAGAGACTCTGTTAGGCGATCTATTGAGGACTGTACGAACATAGCTGCTTACATGGGAACCTCTATAGACTGTAAGTAAAATCAGAGACCACCGTGACAGAAAAGAACTAAACGTTCAAAAACACAGAGGAGCGGGTCCGTGCTGCTCTTCTCTCCAGTCAAAGTATCAGGCTCCAGCAAACACTGCCAACATTTAACATTCCAACCATTCAGAAATCCTCAACATCTCATCTTTGCATGTTTGTTTTACTCATCCCTTATTCATCTCTCCACAGCTGAGGCCAGAGATGGTCTGCATACTGCTATGATAATCCCCATTTCATAAGCACATCTAATGCGCTCTCCAGGCAGTGTTTTTGTATTACATGATGACATTTCACTGTGATAACGATACTTACTTAGATTGTGAAGCTGGGAGATATTGCCAGTGTTAAAACGAATATAATGGAATCCATGAACTGAAAGATAACCTAATTTTAAAACCATGTCAGTAAAGGTTTGTATAATTTCCTATTTTTACCCTTTTTAAAAACTGATTCATGTGATAGTAGAGCACAAAACCAACACAGAGACGAAACAGGAATTACAGGAATTGCAGAACACAACTTGAGGCAGGGTTTTGAATTAAAAGCAAACGGCAGGAATGACAGCAATAGAGCAGCAGACACCAAGGGATGTGTTGCAAGATGCTGCAAGACAGAAACAAACCCATATGTCAACATGAGCTGTGCATCTAATACGCCAGGCATATACTTCTCTTCCCTTTGATTGTGCTCATATACAGAGAAATACATCTGTGCTTTGAATCCAGCTGATTGTGTTATTCTGGTTTTGTGCCTCAGCTTTTCCCCAAGGATCCTCCTGGAGACAGTGACCGCAGCCTTGGATATTAAATCCCTCTCTGTTGTGACACATCCATTGTTCCACTGCTGCTATTGGACTCTGTGGCGATGAAGGACCAATACAAAATGTCTACAACATTGCCAGATGCCGAAGGTCTTTCCCAGATATGAAGTTGTAAGTAGGTTACAGATCTTCTCACTCCTGATCCATGAAATGGCATTCCATTGAGGTGAGAGACAGTAAACAGAATGGTGGCGCCCCTCTGCAGACTGCACTGCCTCTTGAAGCGGGCTCAGATGCTTCTGCTCTGCCTGGGAATTGCCTATCTGATGGCAGGCAGTATCCTGCTCCTGCAGCGCTCCAGCGTCAGAGTAGCCCAGCCAAACCTCGCCAGCCTGCCGCCCCTGCTGTCCCTCGCAGCGCCTCCTACCGCGCTCAGGACTGCAGGCCTGGGCGTGAGGGCGCGCTCCAGGTGGGCCGCCATTCAGCCTGTGTCCGGAGGGGGAGCCAAAGCAGGGCGACACTGGCCGGCTTCCCAAAGCCTGGGGGTTCAACACTTGCACCGCCGCTGGTTTCACAGCCTGCTGCCAGAGAGTGCAGAGCAGAAAGTCTCACTCCACAGGAGCAGCAAACATAAAGGTACATAACAATACAGACCTTGCAGCTGTTTCCATGAACACATTCAATCAATCCAACTGAAGAGTCGACGATGTCCTGTCTTTACTCCAAGTCTCTACTATTAAATACTCAGTTGTAACTTAATAAACATCACTACTTTCCTTATAGTTGACTAGCTAACAGGCAAAAGAAGCAAAGCATAGTGTTAATGTTAACATGTGACCACTGGCTGCTGCTAAGCCCTATTTACATGAATTAGTGTTCCAGTGAGGTGTGAAACAACATGAAAGTGATAGTCAGCTGAATACTTGCTTTTTGATTATTTTTATTATTATTCGTTATTTTTCACGTGAAACTACACAGAAGCGAACCAATTCTAACAAGTTCTGTTGAGACTGCTACTTGTTGTCCACTTCTCCAAAACTCTGTCTGCCGACAGATATGTTACCAGACAAACTTGTGGTTGTGTGGCCTCATCACAACATCTCATGTGGTTTAGCCCATCGTTAACTGACCTTGTACATCTATAGCTGAGGTTGTGCAACTATATTGCCTTTAAACAAAAGCAGATATTACAAAGTCAGTAAAAAAGCTCTCAGCTTTAGTGCTGCGGGATGGAGTCCTAAAACCTGAACAAGTTTTCTGCACTTCCTGTTCCCTCGTCTGGAAGTCAGTGGGGTTTCTTGAACGGGTTTTTGGTTAGATTCTTGAAATAAGGTCTGTATTTAACAAAAGCTGAAGAGATTTTCACATTTAGTTGTGCAACATAAAATACGTCAGTAAATACCCCACTGGTGGATTCTGAAGCTTTTACGTGTCTTCAAACAGGCCAAGTGTCTAAATGAGACTCCAGAGGTTGTCGGGGACATTAAACATCATCACATCGAACACAGAAACTCATCGACTCACTCGTTGTGTTTATACTCGCGCTCTTTCAAACTGTTTGAACTCAAACTTCCCCAAAGGCTTTTGTAGAAGAGGTGAGCTCGCAAATTCAAATTACAAGTTGGAAGCTTAGTGGTGGTGACGCTAAAGTCATGTGATCGTGGTGTAGTTGGCTTATAGCCTAACGTTAGCTTTTTACTTCTGGTGATTGCATTTACG
>JAVQJL010006298.1:0-18540 GCA_036024295.1 Nannoperca obscura
ACTAACTCTGGTGTGCATAGAGGATTCATCATTAACGTGTACGAACTGATATCGATCTGATAAATAAGATTTAAACCAGCTTAGTGCGGTGCCTTTAATGCCAATTAAATGTTCTAGTCTGTGTAGTAGAATGTGATGATCAGTGGTATCGAATGCAGCACTAAGATCTAATAGGACGAGTACAGAGACAAGTCCTTTGTCTGATGCAATTAGAAGGTCATTTGTGACTTTCCTGCCTGGGAGCAACACCTGAACGCCTCTCCGTTTCAGACAACATGGCTGACGACAAGTTAGAACTCTTTTTGTTCAAACTTTGTAGTTTAGCTTTGGTCCAAACTGCATGAGGGGAGTTGACTTTGCTTTTTCCCGATTTGTTTAAGTTCACACTGACTGATTAGAAGCGTCCCAGAGCCAGTAAACACCAGTCCCATTAAGTCCCCTGTGTCGGGACGGTGTGGTGATCTGTCTTCCTGCCAGCTTACACAGTGTGGTTGCAGAAAGTGAGTCAACGACCAGCGAGGAACACGATGAGCGTCCAGGTTGTTGTTTGACCCCACTTTATTTGTTTTGTTCGACTTTCAAAGACAAAATTTATTTCTGGTCACAAGGCGTCTGGATATTTTTACACCCGTGAACCGGATCTCTTATCTGAATGGATGAGAATTGAAATGGAGGTTGATTCATTGATTGATTGTATGAATACACAGTAAGTAAGGATACTTATTTCCAGCACGGTCGCAAGATGTGACACCTACATTCATCAGCTCTCACCTTTCACCAAAGATCAGCCATGACGTCTGAATGCTTGACTAGTTTATAAAAGAACAGATGTTTAACCAGGCTGGATTACAGATCATTGGTTGGTTACATCAGAGCACGACTGCTTTCACAATCAATGACAAGATAAAAGACACGAACAGAGCATGAAGTGAGTCCATGCAAGCTCGAAACCCCAAACTGTATGACTACAGGAGTCTGAGCTGCAGCACACACACACACACTCACAGGTCAGTCAGAGCCAGTATATATATATATATATATATATATATATATATATATATATATACACACACACACACACACACACATACATACATCTGCACCATCTGGGATGGACGGGAGTTAAAACCACTTGCATGTCACCCTGTAACACAGCAGAGATTGGGGAGTGACCGTCTACCAGTGGATGCAGGGGTGACGATGGGGGGGGCAGCAGCAGATGTGGCATCTAGTGGCTGCAGCTCAGGGCTGTGTTTTGGTGCCATGTTGAGTGGACGACACTGTTCCCAGACATGCTCAGTGTGGAGGCCTCCTGAGAGGCAGCGCCGCACAGATAAAGCAGGTTGTGTACTGCGTGTCATTACTGTTGTTCTTGTTAATAACAGTGGCAGTAATCACACAGGGCGCAGCAGCTTTCTGTAAGGACAAGTATCACATCTGCTTTTAACGCTGCTGCAATCTCTATTCAATAACCGCTGCAGATAAATTGAATCTTCGGCTCAGCGTGGGCTCCACTATATTACCATACCTGCACCCAGCCCCTCGTGTCAGCCCGTGTATACGGCCGCCTGTCCTTCTCAATATCAGTGCAATCAGCCGAGTCTCCGGCAGCAGCGAGCGACGTGTCCCAGCCTCAGATTAACTCTGCAAATGCATCAAAGTACCGCAAGCTGTTTTTCTGTGTTGTCTTATCCTCTCCATGTCCTTTGACAGGCTCGTAAATAATGCAGGAGGACTTTGCGATGATAACCGGCTTGGAGGCAAAACACGCACACACAACATCATGCATACTGCTTTTATATATATATATATATATGTATATATATATATATATACACATCATGATATATAGCACGTTCTCACGTTCTCCTGGAGGTTCGGCTCATTGCAGCTATGTTTTAAATTTACTCTCTGGCTCCAGGTGCTCATTTTTTCACTGCCCTGGTCACCACAGGTTTTCTGCAGTCCATTGGGGGAAAACTGTTATTTCGATCATGCCAGAGCGTGCACACACACACACACACACACACACACACACACACACACACGGAGCACGGCACTGTGCTTTGCAGTCTCCATGGATTAATGATGGTTTCTTTTTACTTTCTCGCGGGCTGGATCTCGCGGCCTGACAGTGCACACAGGCTGCCGTGCTCATCCAGAATGAATAACCTCGCCTCTTATCGATTTTTGCTTTAAGTTCTTTGTAGTGAGCTCCTCTGTAATAAAGGTCTGGAAGCTGCTGTGGTTCCTACAGTGTGAAGACGGCTCATGCCATATAAATCTTTTGATGTCATGATAGTCTGTTAAATGTATAATGCTATTTATATTTATAACAAAGGCTCTTTGACGTCGGCTTGTCACACTGCTGTGGAGGTCAGCAGTGAGAAGGAAGCTGTGGCCCAATTTGCCACTGAAAGCTAAAACCTTCATATGAAATGAAACCAGGGGCCAAAAAACCAAAACAAAGCCAGTCTCAGTCGTGCATGTCATTCTTTTAAAGTAGCTGTCACATATTCAGGTGTGAGTGCAGCTGCAGCTTCCCATCAACACTAGAAATCTTCCATGAGGCTTAGTGGAGGAAGACAAATGTATGTTAGTAAAATAGTCCATCAAATCACATCAAAATGCAGATTAGTCTCTCCTGCAAGTCAAACACAAATTGGATTCAAGGTTCCTGATAAAGCTGAAAAACAGTCTGTATACAAACAAAAAACTGTATATTATGCTCTCGTATTAAAACCTTTACCATGTTAAAGGACAGAAAGGGAACCCAGCTTTCTGTTGCACTTTGTCTGTTGCCTCTTGTGTTGTCAGATCTTGTTTTTGTCAAAATAATAATAATAATATAATATATATATACATTTAGACAATTATTTAAGCAAATTGGACATTTAAGACTCAATACGTACAAAATGAACTTCATAAGATGGAGATTTCTGCACTCCTGTTTGTATTATTTTTCCCTGTGACTTGATTGTTGGATGGAGATGAAGGATGGTGGAGTGTCATGGAGCTGGAGGATCAGCAGAGCACAGCTGCACAATATCTGGCTGCGCTTCCTTTTCCTGCCTGTCTGCTGAGGACGATTCAGGCTGTATTCTGCTTGTTTGTATGCAAATGCACCGTCCTCCAGATGACTGCATTCGGGGAAGGTGCTACTTCCTGCATGTGGCTGTGTGACCAAATGAAATCCCCCTCGCCGTCAGGGGGACAGATGGGTCACATTTAGAATGAGTTTTATGATCTTATGGGTAAAGCAGGTGTCGCATACAGAAGCAAACACAAAACACCTGCCTTAATCCTCTCCACACACACACACACACACACACACACACACACACACACATAATCCCCTTTGGCGCCTTTTGTCACCTTTACCATCTGGTTCAGCCGTGATGGCGAGCCAGGCAAGTCTTGGACCGTCTTCAAGGACGTGGTTGCTGGTTTTGCTGCAGCCTTCAGGGACACGCGAGGCTTTAACCCCAGCGGTCGGTGGAGGCTGTCGGGACAGGAAGTGCATCCAGCGCCACAGCTGCTCCAGAGGCACGAGGGCGGTATTTACCGCAAGAGATCCACAGGTCCTTAACTGCCTGTTTGTGAGGCAGAAAGAGACAATTTGAACTGCAGTTTGTGCACATTAGGGGACAAATAGCAGCTTGATATCCAAACTTAAAGACCCAACGATCACGTGACACGATGTCAGTGAAGGCGTCGGTCTGCGATCACTCATGGAACTGTTTGTTTTCTCGGGGATTTGTCACTTCCTGAAACCAGAAGCCAGTTTGGGCAAATATGTGAGCACTCCTTCCCTCGGTGGTGGTCACATGCAGCTTGCTGTTGCAGCCACATCTTTAGGCTGAGGGATGTGTAATACTCTCCCTTTATAATGTAACTTAATAGGAAAATGCTTTACTTTTAAAAACCACCTTTTAAAAAACGTTTCTACAGTTTGTTTCTTAATCACTGTCCAAGAAAAGTGAGGACATGATTTTACTTTAAACCTTCATTTTTAGACTGTGGAGATGCTCTGGAGACTTGTAGGTCATTTAATTTGAGATGAATGAACAGTTAGAAGCAGCTTCACAGGTCCACGTCTGATCTCCAGGTGTGTAACGTCTCACCTCGCTGCAGTGATGTAGAAGCGTACTCCGGGGTGTGTCGGTACGCTGTGATGTCACTGTTGGGGCGTGGTTACGGCCATCGTTGACCCTGCGTCTCCGCCTGGAGTCCAGTTGCTCTTTGAGTTACGTTATTTCATAGTTCACTCATTTTCATTTGAGTTTGCGGGTTCAGTGCCTTGCTAACGGGCGTCAGGGCCGGACAGCTTTCAGTTTCACTTTTCTGACATTTCTGAAGCTTCCAGGAGAGCACGGTGCTGTTTGTGGTCGCTTCCTTTGCCCAGATTCATCCACACACACACACACACACACATGATGAAGAGTTGTGTGTGTGTGTGTGTGTGTGTGTGTGGAGGGGGGGCTCCTCCGTCAGCCAGGTGCTTTGATTGGCTGCCGTGTTCTTTGACGGGCAGATCCGACAGCAGGACGATGACGATGTGTTGAACGGACGAGAGGAGAGACACACCTCTTCCTCTTCATCACTCTCTGTGTACCTCCTTCATCCTCCCATCATTACTTTGCTTCCTTCCTGTCCTCACTCCTTCACCCATTTCTGCCTGAATCACTCCTTCTATGCTTCCTTGTGTCGTCTCCTTCCTTCCTCTCTCCATCCTGCCTTCGCTCTTTTCTCATCCTCCCTCCTTTCCTACTTTCCTTCCTTCTTTCCTCCACCTTTTGCCTCCTTACCTTTCGTTATATTCTCTTCTCTTTCCTTTGTCTTTTCTATTATTCCTCATCTTCATGTATTGTCCTTACTCTTCCTTTCCTCTGGTCTTTTCCTTCCCTTATTTCTTCTTTCCTTCCTCTTCCAAACCTTTTGCTTTATTTCCTCCTTTACTAACTCCTCTTTCTTTCTTTCCTGCTAGCCTTTCTGTCCTTACCTTCTTCCTTCCTTCCTTCCTTCCTCCTCTCCTACAGTACCATCCTTTCTTTCCAACACCATTTACTCTCCTCCTCAAGCCTTTTTCTTTTCTTCCCTTTCTCATCCCTACTCCTTCTCTAATCTGCATCCTTCTTTCTTTCCTTCTTTGTCTCCTTCTTCCTTCCTATCCTTCCTTTTATCGCTTCTCATCCATCCTTGCTTAATACATTCCCTCCCTCCTTTCTTTCCTTCCCTTGCTCTTCGTTTTAATCTCTAACTTCACCCGTTCCCTTCCTTCCATCCTTAACTCTGCCTCTCCAGCCACATTTCCTATCTTTCCTTCCCCAAGAAAGTCCTTCCTTCTTCCTTCTTTCTTTTCCTCCCTCCATTTTTGTATTTCTTCCTTCCCTCTCTCCCGGCCTTAAATCTTGCTTTATTTCTTCTTCCTTCCCTTTCCATCCATCCATCCTTCCTTCTGTTAATTTCCTCCCCTTTCATCCTTTCTCCCTGCTTCATTCTGTCTTCCATCCTTTACTGTCCTCTTCCAGCCACATTTCCTTCCTTTACTCTTCCCCCATCTCCCCTCCTCCCCTCCTCCCTCTCTGCAGTGGATGATTTACAAATGATCCCAGCCTCTCGGTGTGTTTCCAGCCCGCTCTGTATTGACCTGCCTCTTCCACTCAGGCCTCCTCACTGCAGCACGAACTCGCCCGGCTCTGCACACGTCGCTTCACTTCACCGTCTTTAACACGAGCGCAGCAGCTATTTGCAATTCATACATTTTTTTTTTTTGTCCAAACACACAAACACGGCTATTTTTAAAATCAAAGAGGACGCGGATGCGAGCGTGCTGAGGCGATGTTGCTGCACGACACGGTGCCATGTTCACCTCACACACGGATGTTTTCCTCCTGATTCAACAGGTGTTTCATGTGCAGTGCTGGAGTGAAGCGATGGGACGGCTGCGAGCAGTTTAGCTGTATATATTTTTTAGACCTGCAGGTCATGTTGTCTATTTATGTTTTATTTATTTCTGAATTTGAGGTTTAGAACCAACCGCAATGTCAACACATGTATACAGAGGTTTTCCAAAGGCGCTTTTCAGAGTTGTGTAGGCACAATATCATTAGACTGAAGCTGAATGCCCTGCTGGAGTGTTATCACAGACCTTCCTGTGGGGGAATAAACATGTTACATTGGAAGTCTGAGTCTCTTTAAAAGTCACAAAGTTAGTTTCCCATCACTTTCCCAGCAGTCTGTGATAAAACAAGCAACGCTGAGGTTTCACCCAGATTTAAAGCTTCACTAATCAATATTTTTCTATTAACAATGGATCAAATGATAGCCCTGTGATTGACTTTACCCTGCCTCCCGCCAGCTGTCGTCTTCAGCTCCCTTCCGATAGATGGATCCAACAACAACATGTACCGTACACAAGCTTTTAATGCCTCGCATCCCGTTGTCTGTCGATCATATGCATATACATAGAGCTTGTTAGACACCACAACTCTCTCTCTCTCTCTCTCTCTTTCTATATATATATATATCTATATATATATATATATAGATATCTATATATATATATATATATATATAGTATATAGTCCATAGTGTTATATATAACTATGGACTGTGGATGGTTATAATTATCATAATATCCCAACATTATAAAGAAACCAGTCAGTGATCACTTATTACAAAGATGAGTGAAGATTAGTTCCCACAAATGTCTCTCTTTTTTTTTTTTTTTACATTTGTGCAGGTTTTTAAAACCAAAAGGAAGATTTTAATGATGTTTTAATGTGCATGTGTGTACAAACAAACTGGACGCAGTAAACATCCTAATTATAATTATCTTGGGGCTAATTGAAAATGAAGAATCCACCGGATTTAGTTTTTTAAAGCAACACGAGTGGACTTCTGGTGCTTGGTGGGAAACATTTATTTGTTTTATGTTATATATAAAAAGAAGTTGCATATTGTACTTAATTATTTCATAGTTACAATCTTTTATCAGTCCGACTAATAAAAGATATGTGTGATAACTGTAGTTACTGTATAACGACTCTGGTAGAGTTCATTAACAGGCTGCCCTCCGGAGAAAGCGATTTAAACCACAAACAAAGCTGCACAGAGCGGCAGCTGCTCCCTGAGACCTGTAATCTCTCAGACTAACCCCCCCCCCCTCTTTTGACGAAGTGGTGCTCTGTTTACTCACCTTGACCCTCCCTCCCCCGCCTCACCCGTCCACAGCATTGTCTCTTAAATTTCAATTAAGGTAGCGACCACAGAAAATGGCACCTGTAAAGTCAGTGACGAGGCTTTGTTAATTACTTGAAGACGCTGCAGGAGACACAAGTTCTCTGAGCGTCTCATTAATCTTATCTGGCTCTCTCCGTGCACTCTGCTGGGTTTGTGTGCACGCTTTTGTTGCAACAAACCCCACTTTTCTTTTTTCTAGCTCGGTTACGAGGCGCTTTTGCAGTGTTTTGAAATGTGTCTGAGCAGAGGTCTGACTGAGTGAAAACACCTGTGTGGGTGTGCACGCAGAATTAATTAGCAGCAATCAGTATCACTTTCATGCAACACGAGGAAACAACCTCCTGTTCAGGGACACGACCGAGCACGACATCGGGTTCTGTAGAACTGCTTTTAACGAGAGATCTTGAGGTCCATTTTCTCTCGTACAAGAGAACCAACGTGAGCAGTGATATGAAACGTTTACAGTGCAGATCGTTGACATCAGGTGCGGATCCGAGTCCACACATGCAACATGAAGTGATATTGGTGCGATGTGCACGTTTGAATCAGTGATCACTTCACAGATAAACCTACTAACCTCCGCTCGCTAAGCTGCTGCTGAGTTTCTCTTGAAGCTCCGAGACAATCATTTGAGACTTTATCTGCGTGAACTGTTCACGACTTGTATGTATATATTCCCTTTGACTTATTTCTATTTCATCTATGTTGCTGCTTCGTGTCGCCTTCTTTCGTTGCCGGTATTTTAAGATAGATCTTTGGGTCACTTGCTTTTTGCACACATTAATGCAAGTGAAGCACATTTAAACTTGTCACTGAATCCAGCACAACTTTAAAGCACAAACCTCTGAAAAGTAATCAAGTCAACACAAGACAACTGTGTTAGCAAGGAGCTACAATCTTCTCCTGTTGGATTTAGCTCCGATCAGCCGTGTAGCTCTGTCAGACATATATTTGGAGTTTGCTGATTAATTCTCCCAATAGATACATGCACGCCTGCACCATTACCTGTGCCAATATTGCTTTCATGCAAAACCTGCATTTTCTTTAGAGAGAAAGCAGAATATGGAGGAAAAAGAACGTCAGCGGGTCAAACATGCCTGCAGGAGTTTCAGCTCATAAACTAATGATTCCTGTCATCAAGATGAATTTAGGTGGCATTTACGCCTAAATGGCTTAAAGTAGCCCTTTGCATTGCAGCGCGTGTCGATGGAGAGGATTAAAAATCATTCAGCCTCATGAATGAATTAAAGAAATTGTCTGTTCATCCCTGAGATCGCCCAGCCTCCAAGACTTCTGCTGGATAACCTTTTCTTTCAAGGAACAATATGCAGCCGTGGAAGATTCCGAATAGTTCTCGTCTCTATTCACATCACATGCAGCCACAGTTTAGTTTCGCTGTGTTTAACTAAACATCATGTTGTGTTATCCGTCCTTCAGAATAAAAGAGCAACACCGTCTTTGAAACTTGAACATTCACACACAGAAAAATGCATCATGCATAAAGACGCCTTTCTAAAGCTACTGGAGCAGAACAGAAACCAGGGTGTGATGCAAAGCAACGTCCACATACAAGCACTCCTGGATAAGATGCAGGTATGGAGGCAAAGAGGCGTTCCTGTTCTAAAAAATACAAATCAAATGAAAGACCTGGTTAGCGTGAGCAGCGACAGCAAGATACAGCAACATACACGAATGAAAGAAGGGCTGGTCTAACGGGTGACGTCTGCAGTGCAACACTACAGCAGTGCACCAAACAATAAAAACCAACAACCTAACAAGAAGCGAATGTTCTGCTGGGACACGGCGACCAGAGCTTTAAAACGTTTGCTCCCGTTACTTCAGGTGTTTGAACGCTGCAGCTGTTGCAGAAGCCCACACCTACAACGCAGCACCATAGGCACCGCGTTAAATATTCAGCAGATATTTAATAATGTAGGCGACTGTCTGCAACAGCAAATGAACTCGTGTTTTATAATCACTTTTATTTTCTGCAACATGTTGTTCCTTAGGCTGCCTGTTTATTTAAGTTCCTCTGCTGCTTTACTGCATAAAAGCACTGATAATAATCATCATAATAGAACTGTAGTGAAACTTTTTAAACGTAATGTAAATGTGTCGCTTGCAGCACGTGAAAAATATTTCCATTTCTAAGCTGCACACATCTTAATATGCATCCTGATTGGACGAGACAATTTATTATTATATTCTTGAGTATTTTAATTAATTAATTAAAGAAATCAGAGAAACGCTTTAGAAGCCCTTACTGTCTTTGGCACAAAACAGGCTGCTCATAATGTCCTAAAACACCCAGAAGAAGGCAGTTAAATAGACGTTTACTGTTAAAATCGACAGTTACTTTTATCTTCTTCTAATTCGTTTCCTGGTGACGTTTCTTCTAGTATATGAAATGCAAGGTCTATCGTGCAGAAGTCCTAAACAACAGCTGCAGCTGAGAAAGAAGAAACCAGCTTTAGATAAAAGAAAAGGTTGACCAGTTGGAATTAAACCACACAGGATCTTCTCTGAATGTATTATTTAACAGTCGCTCCCTGAATGCGTCATTAGGACTCTTCAGCTCTGTTCTGTGTCAGCTTCTAAAATGGATTCAGCATCAGTTTGATTAATCGAAGCTGTCGCAACAAAGTCAGGCGTGTTCCCGTCTTCACGCAGCTGTCAAAGCGCTCTCGGGCCTTTGTGTTACACTGTTTCCCCTCCGGACGGCTTTTGATGCATTCAGGAACAGACCAGTCAGATGAGAAAACAGAGTTTCGCTTTTTCCAAATGGAGCTAGAGGAATGCAGGAGACGGATCACTGAACTGAAGCTACACTGTTTTCTTTAATTGTCAAGCAGAATTTGAATCAGAACCTTGGTTAATCTTCCTTGTCACTGTGATATATTTAGGATGCATATGTTTAAGTCATTTTATTCATTGTAGGACACTTTTACAAACACATGTCATGTACTTTCCCTCCACACTGCTGCAGCCACTGCAGCCTTGTCATTCTCGGACGCTGCAGAGTCAACTTAATTGTCCTTTTCTGACATAAAAATTGCATCTCAGATAGTTTGTTGCCACAGTTTCTGACATAGAAATCTTTCGCTCTGCAGAGCACCTGAGCCCAGTCTTTTATCCCGTAGATAGAGAAACACTGCAGCGAGGGTGGCAAAAAGCCTGTGTAATGTGGTATTTAGACACATCTTAAGACGAAACTACTTAATTCCCTAATTGCCCTGCATATGAGGCGCTGTAAGTGTGCTCTTCCAGGAAAGACAAACATAAATAAAGCTGCATTAGCGTCACCAGGAGAGGAGACGGAGACGGAGCTGCAGAGCTGAGGAGCTGAGGGCGTTGTGGTTTGGAAATGGACGGTTTCAGAGCAGCAGAGGTGACGCTGTAGGCAGAAGGCGTGGCCAGATGTGAGAACTGCATGAATCAGCAAAGCAACAAGAGTCCGAGTGGACGTTAATGAGGAGGTGATCTGTGTTTTAACCGTCCTGCTCTGAGTCAGCAGTTTGAACATGAGCGATGTAAAAGGATGGGAGGTCCATGGGCCGGATGAAACATGAAGCTCCAGTGTGAAATAGAGCCAGCAGAGCCACCTACACTTTACTTGGTCGTGTGGTCAACCTTCTCTTTGTAAGTGTGTACTTTTCCTGCTTCACCCACTGATCAGAAAGCAGCTGAACACTAACACATGCAGTGGCATTCACCTCCGTGGATGTGCAGGTGTACGCGATCGATTTGTAGCTGGAGTTATGATGTAACGCTTCCAAATGAATTGGTCATAAAGGTCAACACACAGAAGTTTAATTTAAGTCTTTAGCTTCAGCTCCTCGCTGCCCTGCAACGTGCTCACTGCAGAAACAGACCTTCTAAACAGGTTCAAGAGTTCAGCATGCTTCAGACGTGCAAATGCTCAACAAGACTTCCATCGGTGCATCCCACTGATCTCTCTCCGAGCACTGTTTTGTAATCTGTGAAGTCTTGAGGCAATGAGTCGTACAGAAACACACTTTCAGACTCTTTCTGTCGCGCTCAGTTTAAACTAAAAGTGGCAAAAGACGGTTGTGTGAAGAATGAAAAAAGAGAGTTTCAGAGATTTCCAACCGGATTATCTGATTTGGAAAGTTGCAAAAATTGTTGGATACAAGTCCAGTAATAAGTTTGAGACCCTAAAAACTCCAAGAAATCTCCTCGTGCCGTGTTCTACTCGTACGGTAAAGCGCTGTTCTGTTTGGAGGGATACTTCTGGCTGGGTGGTGTGTTTGTGGGTGGGAAGCCAGTGAGGGATGACATATTTCAACTGCTTCTGGTTGCTCGATTGACTGGTTGAAGTCACGTGCACGACGAGGGGCGTGTGCAGCCTCCACAGGAGTGAACGGGCAGCCGGGCGGTCCAACAACCAACAATGACAAAAACGTCCAGCATGAAAGATTTAATGAGAGATCGTGTTTGTACAGAAACCTTTTGAGCCACATCATCGACACATGACACGACAACTGGATCTCAATCCATTTGCTTTGCATAACGACTCGAGGGACAAACGCTTCACAGAACACGGTTTGTCATAATTGCCGGCAGATCTTTTCATTTCAGTTGCTTCCGTGTTGTAGATGCGTTTCCTAGCGAGTGTTTATGAAGCGGTTTGGAAATGACGGGAGACGTATGCACTTGAGACGAAGCTGCATGTTGATGTTTTTGCTGTCGGGTGAAAACAAGAAATGTATTTATGGAGACAAAAGTGGGATTAGAAGACTTTATCACCACATGTTAACGCTATCAAGCTAGAAAACACATGCATGTGTTCCTGCACAAGAGCCTGCAGAACAGCCGCTAAATGCTTTTTATATAAAGATTCTGCAATAAATTACATTTCTAATATGGAAAGATGCTGTTTGCTCCTCTAGTAATGAGGGTTTGCAGCCTCCGGGCCTGATGAGGAGTCAAGTGGCAGTGCCTGAAGACGGGAAGCAAAGATTGGTTTTGGTGTGTTGATCTGTGGTCTTGTCGGGTTTTTAGCAGTGGGACGTTTATCATTTTCAGACACGACTCCCACCCACTTGTGATAATGTTTTAGTAAGATGCTAAATATTGAGCTCTGTTGTCTGTTTTCTTGGTCAATATTTCTAAATTCTATTGATTAAAAACTTGTTTACTTTGACTAAAAATGTAAAAACATAAAAGCAGAATAAAACATGATTAAGCACACGTACACACATCTTCCCCATTGTTTGTTCTCACAGGCAATAAGAAACTTTCCATTTACATTTTATTTGTGTGAAATCTTAATTATCTCCAGCAGCAGTTAACACATGATATGAACAAAGTGTAGCCTCCAACTATAAAAAAACAAGAATACAGCTATTATCATGCACTCAGAGAACTTCTGTTGTGATTTGGTGCTTCATGTACATAAAACTGGATAAAATATTCAACGGATGCACGTTAACGGGTCCAGGGAGACAATGAGCCTGTGAGACAGAAGAAGTTTGGAACAGCAGCTGAATGTGAAAGTCGCTTGAGGTGCAGACGATTGGAAGCTGAACGCGATCAATATTCATGGCGAAGGAGTCGAGAGGGTTCGAAGCGCTTCGGGAGGCTGAGCGTGAACGTTAGCACTCTGTGATCTGTGGAATAAGAAGAGAGCGACCTCTGACCTTTCATCACAGACTGCAGTCCGTGATCACACGCTGACCGATGGGATCTGGAAGTGACGACACGACACGTGAGTTTTCCAGCAGCTCCTCCTCCCTGGACTCTGTGATCAGCCTACAGGCACACATCAGCTGCTGCTCCTCGTTAGATGTTCCTTTCGGAGACTTTGGCGTGGGAAGCAATCAAACACCGGATGCTTTGAGTGACTGAAGTGACAGAAATGGTGTGTTAATTATCAGAGACTCTCCTGTGGTGCCAAGACACCGAGGCTGGTTGCTTGTGATGTAGGAATAGACTTTGTTTCTACTTTCTTAAAACTTGCAAATGAAGGCTTTTGCTTCCTTAATCAATCCACAGCTTTTCCTTCAAATATACAGCAGCTACTTTAATAAAAGGGAAAACAAGTCGATTAGTTGAATGACATTTGTGCTCCACCTTCAGTCTGTGCTTTCTAAGATAATTATGGGCGCCATGTTTGGTTTGTAACCTTCTCCAGTTTGATGTTTTCACATTCCTGCCTTTTGTCTCAGCAGCTGTATCATCTGCTTCAAATGTGATATGTAAGACATGCAGGAACCGACTGTCTTGAACACTTTTAGAGTTTACAGTCATGCTAGCAGCAGTCATGCTAGCAGCTGTCCTGAGGCACAGCGGTGCTTTGAGCTGCTGCTAACATTAGCACGCTAGCACTAACATGCTGACGTTGAGCAGGTATAATATTTACTTTGTTCCCCATCTTATTTTAGCATGCTAACCCATTGCTACGCTGAGGTTTTGCAGGTATGGACTGTGCACATTGTGCCGCCAACTAGTGTGTCTGGAAATATTATTCACACAATAAACGCTACTTTGAATTAATATATTACTGAATGGATTTAATATTAATGCAAAATATTATAGCTTCAGTCAGTCACGTTAAATATTCCTCATCTCTCTTTGACTGGTTCTTATTACCCTTTTTTTAAGCTATTAAACTCTAAAAAAAAAAATTAATGCATTTGATCTTAACTACACACTTTAATGTCACAACATCGTAAAACTTAGATGCAATCATTTTTTTATTCTAATTGAGTCTTTCCGAGTTGGAAATATTAATAAATCCAAACTATTTAGTAAAAAAAAATAAAAAATAAAAAAAAAGGTTTTGGTGCCGGGACTCGATGGCTGACTTTGAAATTATTTCAAGAAGCTGGTGGGCACAGTGTTTTATTTTGATTATAAAAATGAAAGCGAGTGCATTTTTCTCCGGTGGTAAAAGCTGCCGAGGTGCCCTTGAGCAAGGCACTAACCCCCCACACGCTCCAGTGTACAGTGATGGCATATCGGTTCTCTGTCGACCTTCTTGGATAAATGAAGGTTTTAGAAAGTCCGTAATGGGTCAGAAACGCCATAATGTGTCTTATTGAAAGCAGGGGAAGACTTCTCTTTAACTGCATGAAATTTCCATTGATGGCGCCGAGCGTGAACGTCCGTGAAAAGCAGCTCGCTGCGACAAAATTAAATTCCATCTGTTAGCGTGAGTGAGTGTGTGTGTGTGTGTGTGTGTGCGAGTTAAAAGCAGCGAGAGAGGCTGGGTGTTTAAATCACCATGTGACCTTCCGTGTGTGATATTATGTGTGATTGTATTTCTGGGGGCGGGGCCAGTTGGGTGTTTCCTGGGTACATAATTAAGGAGGAGGCTGTTGGTGTTTCGGGGTCAAGGAACTGGATGATTGATTATGGGATTGTTGTGCAACAGTGATGGCTGCCCTTCTGTGCTGTGATACAGGCGGTGAGTGTGTGTTGTTACAGGTATATCTGACCGTGTGGAGCTTGAGGCTGTTAAACTGCTGATCTGCTCTGTGATGTGACGATTGATCGATTGGATTGGAGTTCTGTAGGTGATGCTCTGTTAATGAATACAATCAGATTCAATGTAAAAATCCATATCTTGTCTCCGATCTAATGTTGTAACGTGCTGTTCAGACTCAGAGGTCACACCTGCTGTTGGTTCACTTACATTTCTGCCAATAAAGAGGGTTCATTACACACAATGTGACAATTAATGACCGCTAGTTAAACTAAAATCACTTACTTATTTTAATACTTTTGTTTTTATAGCAAATATAAAATGACAACATGATCTGGTTTGTCGAGGATATTTTAATTCAGTATGATACATGCACAACTGCATACACATTGTGTGGATAGTTGGGACGAGGTATGATCTTCTTTCAACATGCGGGTGGATTGAGCTTTGTTAACTACAAGATGAACAACAGAGACATCTCTTACGCCCTGTTTCCTTCAGAACTGCCTTGATTCTTCGTGGCACAGGTTTGGGTCCGTATTGACATGATGTCATCACGTCACGATGCTGGACATCATGCAATACTACACTACACTATACATGGAAACTTTGTGTTCACGACTCTAACAAGGAGGAGAGGAGAGACCAACAGGTGTGAGTTATATTGGAGCCGTGGCTGCAGCCAATCACGGGTCAGTGTTCTCTGTAACCGTGGTGATTTGTGACACTCTCAGCATTCCAGAGTCTTTACACCTGAATATTTGTATGTGTATGTCCATGTTTCCTACTAATGTGTGTGTGTGTGCGTGTGTGTGTGTGTCCGTCTTTACACTGCTGTGTGCGTCCGTGCGTGTGTGTGTCTTGCTGTATGCGTGTGTGTGTGTGTGTCTTTACACTGCTGTTTGTGGGTGGGTGCGTGCGTGTGTCTGTGTCTTTACACTGCTGTGTGTGTGTGTGTGTGTGTGTGTGTGTGTGTGTGTGTGTGTTAGGCAGTGTCTATTGCTCTTTTGGATGAGAGCAGAGTGTCTGCCAAAGTGTCGACAGGCTCGCTGGGAGAAATTCTGGATATAATCACAGAGTCTGGGCGCGTCTGTCTGTCTGTCTGTCTGTCTGTCTGTCTGCACACCGTCAGGGCGGCGGGCATTAGACAGCAGCTTTGGGGGCGACTAAATATTTGTGCTTTTTCTTCCATTCTTCCAGGAGATCGGTCCCAGAGTGAAATGTCACGTCTGGGTTTTTCTGTGAACGTGAAGAGCTTGCCACATGTTACGTGTGTGCGTGTGCGTGTGCGTGTGTGGCGTATAGAATGAACGTGTGGGAGTGTGTATGGGGCTAGCGTGGCTAGCGTGGCTGCTAGCGGAGACAGAGATGGATAACGATGCAGCAGGTGGAGGATGCAGCTGGCTAAGGACACGCTCGTTTCAGTCGTCTGAGAAGCAGACGGACTTTCTGATGGACAACAGATGATTATCTAAGAATTCATCTCAGTTTAGGGTCATTATAAAGGACATCCGCATCCCCACCATCATTTGTTCAAATGCTTAAGACCTGCAGGTGACCTTTTTCCTGACAACCTGTTGTGGCCGTGACAATAACGACCGTTCTTCAGCGGTAAAGACAGAAGTAACGTGACGCTGTTTAACTGCCACACGTCCTGCAGACGGGTGGGATTCAACACAGGAGACTGTGCTTTATGTTCCATATCCCGCCAACAGTTGTGATCATGAAGACAATTATTCCCTGACCATTTCTAAGTAGTTTGAGTTTCCTACAATTAACCAGACTGTAATCACAGAGGTGGCAAATCAGAAAATACTCATCTGTATCAATCTGTACTCATTTTTAAAGTGTTGGAAGGAACTGGTGTCTTGAAGACTTATATATCTGTGTTGTGGATATTCTACTATTTGTCTGCTTCGCTAACTTCAGAGGAGTTAGCCCAGTTATCCTGAACAACCTGCAGGTTCATTTAATTACCTTAACATGCGACTGTAGGCCCTTTAAACACCATAACCACTGTGCAAATGATAGAACACAAAGGTTGTAAAGATTATGGAGCCTTTTTTTAATAAAACCTACTTGACAACAGATGATCAGTGGAGAATCTACAGAGAAACATCACCAGAATCTGCAGCTGGGGGTTTTATAGTGAGTTTCAGCTCATTGTTTAGCCTCCAACTGCAACTTTGCTGTTTTGGTTCATGCTCACCGCTCTCATGGTGGTGTTTTTGGCTGCAGCAGCTGTTTTCAGGGGGAAGAAATCTAAAAACCCAGTCAGAAACTAGCTGGTGAACATTGTGGCTCATTTGGCAGCTAAAGAGCCAGATGTTTCCCTCAGGACTTGGTAGAGACCATAAACAGAGCTGATAGAGAGTGAATGTTGCACTTATAGTCATCAGGCGGACACAAACACGACTCCAAACCAACGATAATGTTGCTCTGTTACTGCTGGATGAGCAAATAAGCAACTATTTGCCAACATATTTGTCAAATCTGCTGCCAGTTATTACATTTTTAAATAAAAGATTCAGCAGAAGGTCAAGCTGCAGCATTATTACCTAAACGTCTTATTTGGACGTGAAATATCAGTTCAGAGGGTAACAGCTGAAGGAGGGACTCATCTATCTCTGTATCTTAGTTTAAGAGCTGCATGCAATAAAGTGTCTCTGTGATGACCATATAAGGACATCACAGGATGTTGTGATTACACCAGGACAGCTGTTGGCACCCGATCAGATTTATCAGTGTAGAAATGCTCACTTCCACTCGGCCGGGTTCATTGATCTCTGTAAAGAGTTGTTCAATGTAGAAAAGCACATCAGCTTTGTTGCTTCTCTCCCTTGTTGCCCAAGAGCTAAGGAGCTCCAACATGGCCACCAGAGAGTTCTCACCACACCTGGACGCCCTTCGTTATCACGATGGATAACCTCATGTTTGCACAGTTAGAAAACAATGCTTTAAATACTTCTTTAAAGGACAATGGATCCGTGATTTAGGAACATTTGAATATGCACGAGTGTTTTATGGATATGACACAGGAATAAAACAAACATCCATCTGGTTTCACATTTTGGAGACAATCCTTGTTTTTTATTTTTTGGAAAGCTCCGAAACTTGAAAAACAGACCAATCAGATCTGTAGAGACTGAGGACACGGAGCCATCAGTACTTTACATGAACTCTCCTGCTCAAGGTGCTTTAATTCCTTTTGCTGTGAGTCAACGTTCACTTCAGGAGCCAATCCAACCATTAAAATAATGCAACTCTCGGAGGATTTAATATTGAACTGTCACGCAAGATCAACTTCCCAAATAACAGCCGATCCCCTCTTCCCCTGCCAATGAACAAACGCAGAAAATGATTAATCAGTTGTGGCCTGAAGGCTGGTTTCCAAGGTTTTTGGCTGCAGTTCAAATGAGAGTACACAGGGAAGTGATTGGAATGAAAATGAGTGAGGATGATATCGGATAACAGGAGTCAACGAGACAGTGACGCTGTCTGTTCTCTTACCTCGTGCTCGTCTCAGCTGTTTAATCAAACTGTCAATATGAATCAGTTCCCAGGATGGAAATTGATTTTCCCACATCTCTTACAGGGTGTCCACATTTTTTTGACCCAGCACTTAAGAGGTAATAGGGGTTAAGGGTGCAGGGAGTTATCGATGTGCGTACCATCGCCTGCACCAGACATTTACACACACACACACACACACACACACACACACACACACACACACTTTATTGTTTTGTTAACAGCATCAAGCCTCACTTCTATTTTCACACAAAGTCACACTTACACTTACACGCAGAGTTACAGCTGCTTGCACTTTTCTGTTTTAAAGCCTGAGA
>JAVQJL010006302.1:0-13128 GCA_036024295.1 Nannoperca obscura
TCTTTGTGTGTGTGGAAGTTGGTCTCGACCGGCTCCATGTGATTGAGTGCCCTGAGATAACTTTGTTATGATATGGCGCTATATAAATAAAATTGAATTGAATTGAATTGAATTTGCATGAATTAAATCATTTTCCTTCACTTATAGGATAATGAGCCATTACATATCCCAAGATTGTGTGGAGTTAGTGGCTTTATTAGGCGGCCTGACTAAGAGCGAGGTGAATGTGATCACAAGCAGGATATAACATGCATATCACTTTGTGAAGCGCAAAGTCTTTACTTCGCGTTTTACTTTTGTTATAAAACCATTGAACTGTTAGTTAGCCACCCTGTGCTACTGGTCATACCAGACCGAGTAAGAGTATCACAGCAGAAGCCCAAAGTAAGCAAGAATGTGTTTTTTTCATTTGTAAAAGTAACATGTTATTTCTTCTTTCAATAGTTACATATAAATCAAACACAATACCATATTTGCATTGGAATGCAAACACTCTGATGGACTTTATCTGCAATTTAGCTGCAATCATTAGCAATCTTTGTGCAAGCAGAGCTCAAATCGCAGACAATGACCTACTGCCTTCACCGTACTTGTGTGCCCACAGTTTCCCTTTACAATAAGGGATTGTTAGCGACATTTAGGGTGGCTCACTTTCACTTTCACCGCCACATAAAGCAGACAGGATAATCTGGCTCGTTTACAACCTGTCTGATCGTCTGACTGCTCATATTTTCCTTGCCTCATCACAACTTTGTTGTAGGAATGTTGCCACATTCCCAGATCTCACTAATTACTTTGGTGAGTTTAATGTTTTTATATCCCATAGAAATATTGGGGAAAGCTACTAAAACAAGACCTAAGATGATAAACCTGAATTTCTGAAGTTTCAAAATCGGGGTATTTATTTAATGTGGCTTTATTTTTTTAATTAAAGGATGTAAAGCTCACAAAAACGTGATCAGTATATTTTTCTTTTTACATCCTCCATGTATGGAAGGCAAGAGGGGACAAGTAAAGACTGCAGCCTTTTCCCTTTACAGTTAATTTGTAATCACATGAAAACAACTTTAAGTCAACGTCATATATCAAGAAATGAATACAACATAATATATACTTGTGATATATATATATATATATATATATATACACACACACACACACACACACTCCCCTCAGGCTTTCCATACACCCTCAGTCAATATATGGCATTTTGTATTAAAACCCCTCATTTGCCTTATTTCTATAGATCTTAATCAGTGTCTTTGTGGACACGTTAGTGCTCAGTTGCACCAGTCACAGCCACTGGCAGCACCCTCATAGCCGACACTCACTAGTGGAAAATCACCAGGATGCTTCGAAGTATCCTGAGGTCATCTATCTAAGTTAGTAACACTAGAACTGCCAAGGCAGCTGTCGTCGCTGTTGCCTCTCTGATCTTCTTCCTCTCAGGCCTCCAGAACAAAGTGATCAGTTTGCCAACATCGCCTGGCTCTTCCTCGTTTGCAGAAAATAATGTAGAAATACTTACAGGTGCTTGTGTACAAATCAACTCTTTGTTTCTGAGTATAGTAAAAAAGAAGGCACAATCCTCTTAGGGTGTGGGGTACTTTCTGAGTTTTGCGAATGAGACAATTTAAATTGTGCTCTTTAGGAAGTCACACTTATATTTATATAAAATCTATAACAGCACAACAGTGATTGGTTTAGTGAATTATTCAAACGTGTTTAAGTTTCTAAGGCCACTATGAACAATTTCATTGGTACTTCATTCTCAGAGTGTTAGATGATTTACCCTCATTTCTTTTTCATACCGAAATACAATAGAAATCCATCCGACAGACGGGGGCTTGGTTGTTCTAAAGGATACATTTCTTTGTGAGAAAGTCTTCTCTGGCTACAGGGACAAGAATCCCAGGTCAGTGTAAGGTGAGTGGGCAGGGCCGGTAAGGAGCAAGAAGTGTGGGGTTTTTTGTTAGTTTTGGTGTGGCTGGAACTAGCCGGGTCCTGTCTCCTTCTGCTTCATCCCTAGTCGTCTCTACAGGTGAGTATCCTCCTCGTCAGGTATTTCCTCCTTTAGCAGGTTGTCGATGGGGACGATCCAGCTGTCGTTGAACTCTCCGTTCAGTGTCATCTTCTTCTCCTGCATCTCCGGCTGCACCTCCATCACCTCCAGCGTGGGGTTGTCGTGGTAACCGTTCTCCACCGTGTGCAGCTCTTCCGTCAGGTGTTGCTGCGGAGATGAAGAGGACAAAGTCACTTAGAATTGTGTACTCATATCTGATCCGTTTTCCTTTTTAAAAGAGAAGTGGCTTTCTGTGTGTCACACACTGCTGCCATCCAGAATATTAAAACCAAGATTGAAAATGTGAAAAAAAATGGAGATAAATGTTATGTCAGTTCAGGAGAGGAAGGCTCTGAGAAGGCTGTCACCTTTAAAGACTCCAGGAATTTAGACTTTTCCAGAAAAAAGACACTTGCTGTGTCTGATCAGGAAAGCTTTCCACCTACCTGGTTCTCATTATACGGCTTGCGGTGGTGGGAGGCGCACACAGCCAGGATGACGATCATGATCAGCAGAGCTCCACAGGAAGCCAGGATGGCAATCAAGGTTTTGTTATCTGTTGGTTTCTTTGAGTGGACAACACAAAAAGAGAATGAATGCTGTTAATGTGGAATTTGAACCAGTAACCCTGCAGGTGTTTAATGTACTGATAATACCACCCATATATTAACCCTTACCTTGGTGATTTCTTCATAATACTGGGCTGCCAGGCTTGTTTTCACTGGAAGATACATGTATTTGTTTGATAGAAAATTTTGTTTAACTTGAATTTAACTTGACAAATGTGACTTTTCTAAAGGGAGGACGGTTGTTTACCTTTGCCATTTATCTCCACATAGTCAAACTGTATTTTGTCATTGTGCTGCCGCCATGTGAGGGTGCAGTTTCCATCTTGCAAATTCCCCATCAGCCGTCTGCACACCTCCAACAGATCTTTCTCCTCCTCTTTCTGAAGGTAAAACGACACATCTGTAAATCATGTAATCTGTCATCATTTTATTGTATTTTTTATCACCTGACTGAGATCCGTATAAGAATTTCACTGCCCTTGTACACTTGTACCTGAGCAAATGGCTAATAAAGTCTTGAACTTGATCTATGTACATGATGTGACACCACATCACACTTATTACTTTCCCAAGAGAATTCAAGAGCTGATATACTGACTACTGTCAGGGTTTGGACAGGAGAGTCACAGGTGACAGATGAGGTCGTATCTTCCTGTGATGTGTGGACTATTTCTGGTGTATTATGAAACGCAGGCAGTCAGAGAGGGTTAGTATATAAAAGAAGTGTGGGAACGTAGGAAACTAGTG
The DNA here is from genome assembly GCA_036024295.1 of Nannoperca obscura. Lineage (NCBI taxonomy): Eukaryota > Metazoa > Chordata > Actinopteri > Centrarchiformes > Percichthyidae > Nannoperca > Nannoperca obscura. The sequence continues at coordinate 3,379 of JAVQJL010006302.1, forward strand.
AAAGGCAGGAAGGGTTCCCACTAAGATACTTTTTCCACCCAGTGTCTGGAATCTCTTTTTTTATAGCGAGCTTCGCTGCTTCCTGTCCTGTTGGAAACACAGTCTGTCCGGCTCCAACATCCATCCACAGGCCCCTCCAGTGGTGGGAAGTAACCCTGTTTTTTTCACTGTTCAACTTTGCTTTTTGCCTATCAGAAATGTGTACTTTTATATCACTGACTAGTTTAAAGATATAGATTTTGTTGATGAAAGATATGTACAGTGCTTTCATATTCGTAACATTAACAGATGATCATTCTCAGGAGGTGGTGCTGACCTAATCAGAGCCAAAAGAACAGTTCATATTGGATTTAAGTGTTTCAGGTGGACAGACACACAATTCCAAATGAATAATGAATGCGAATGTTGCTCTGTGTCCGACAGATGTATAAATAAGCTCCTGTTTGCTGACATTATTGCCACTGCAGCTTAATACTGAGATAAAATGTAAATGTTGTGTTCACAGGTTCTGCTGCCCCCGAGTGGGACAACTAACGCAGCTTTAAAAGCTGATCAAACACATCAAATATTTAAGGCACAGTAATTTCCTAAAACAGCTGGGCCCTGTAGTATTTAATACATTTGATGCTCTAGTGAGTATTTGTGGCAGCAGTCCAAATAAACTACAGTGTGTGTTCGTGGTGATGCAGTAACAACAGTGTGGCTCATTGATGTGTTTTTAATAGTTTTACATGACAATGGAGCTCTATGGCTGAGAGGAAGAAGAGATATCAGGGTTTAGATCAGACCTGCCAACACTCCCGTTTTTTTTGATGTCTCCTGTATTTCAAAGCCATCGCCCGTTTTGTTGTTCCTCTCGGCAAAAGCTGCGTGGCCCTCAAACTTCATATTCATAATCGTCATACACTGATCCATACGTATTGTATACGCACTCTACATACAATTTCAACCCATCTGTCACCACAACCTGGTGCTAACTTAACATTGTTAAAATGTCATTTTGGCATCCCACCTAAAAAGTCCAAATGCAGATTTAGGCACAGTTGGACTTATTTACTTATTTATTGGATACACACACAGTACTTTCACTATTAGTTTTTGTCTTTTCATGGGATTTGTTGACTAGAAAAATGTAGAACAGCCTTTTTCATACTTAAACATTTACTTAGTACCAGAGTAAAACCTCACTTTCTTCCACCCCTGGTCTTCCAGTTGTGCTTTTGATTAGTGCCAATCTAAATTATTAGCTCTTACATGTACAATTTAATGTGACAATCACAAGCGGTTACGTCTAAAAGTAATTAGATACTTTACCTCACAACTCATAAAGTCATTTCTTTACACAGTTCAACACATGCTTTAAAGGAGCAAAGTTAAGAGTCTACAGCGAGTCAACAGCTGTGTGAGGCTCTGTCATTGCTATATGCAGTTAGTGTTGTGGACTAACTCTTTAGGGAGTAACATGGTGGAAAGGGTGTGGGTCGGCCTCTCATGGACAGGACAATAGCAGAGGCCTGATGAGAGTCAGAGCAGGAACTGTTTATTATCATGTTTTGTTTGTGTAGAAACAGTCTGATGCCTGTAAAAGATATTAAAATGCAAAACTCAAAGCGAAGCAAAATCTTACCGCGTGTCCGTTGTTTAGAGAGTACTGCAGAAAAAAGTCAGAAAAAAAGCATGTCAGTCAGAAGCATCCGTGATCCTGGAGTCTCATTTCAGCAATATGATAATGTAAATTAATGGCAAGCAGACGAACTAGCTCCATCTGCAACGCTTTGTTGCAGCATGTCGTACCAAAAACGTCTTTGGCTGATCTGCTGTGGTGGTAGTAGTGGTGATGATTTGGGGGGACGTGGTTCCAGCTTTGGTACCAGAGGTTTTTGCTGCAGGAGGTCCTGACTCGGTCAAGGTGGAGGGGGTGCTGGTGGTCCCTGTGCTCCCAGCTGGCTCTGGGGCCTTCGAGGCTGTCTGCTTGTGGCTTGTAACTGCCACAGTTGTTTTCAATGTGCCTTCAACCAGAAATGACATTGTATATATAATATATCTGTATAATAATATCACTTATTGTTTTTAGCACGCTTGTGCCCTTTTTGAAAATGCTGGAATGCAAAACTGAAATTATTCTCAAATTATCTTGATCTTGATGAAACTACCAGATTAAATAAAATGACCTGAAGAAACACTTCACTTTTTAAACCTGCTTTTTCCCCACTGGTCTGTGTGCTCAGTATGTTCCAAATAGTCATTGCTTTGCCCATAAATACCTGCGATAGAACGAAACAAAGGTGGTGCATTTAGGTATTAGTATTTGGAACATACTGAGCATACACATTTCCAGCGCAAAGAAGTCCAAGAAGTGGATTCTGCAGCAGGAGCGATCTGATTTCTGTTTCAGGGTTGCCATTAAACTTTTTCGGAACTATGAATCCAAATTTTTAAAAAAAAAGCAAAACACTGGTAATGCCAAACTTTTAACAAATGCTCCTTTTATTAGCTTAACATTGACTAAAAGCAGCAGTGCAGGGGAGTATACAGGAACGTTGTAACCTGTAACCACTGACTTTGACTACACGTGTAGCTGACATTGTGTGTCAGACCCTGTTTAATGCTTTACTGGCAATGGATGTGTATGTTAATGTTGACATTCCAAGGGTTTGCAGATGAAAGTTAGATTTAAGATAACTCTGGTAATGTTACACACACACACACACACACACACACACACACACACACACACACACACACACACATATATATAGAAGAAGGGAAAAGTGAAACTTGAAAAGGTAGGTGGACTGTCCCCCTCATCCTTCATCCTCACCCTCTCTTTATATGTTTGGCTGTATCTAACTGACTGTTCTTCTATAAAGAACATGTAGGTGACACATCAGGCATGAGAATTTGGGTAAAACATTTAACCCTGGTTTAAAATACTCATTGGTCTCATTTATATTAAATAAGTCAATCTGTGTAATTAGTTTAGTGGGTTTTAAGTGGGTTTGAATTGAACCTTCAATCATTAAATTCCCATCATTGTGTTTTTCATGTTGACATGTAGCCACAGGGGAACTTACCTCCTTTGCTGCCCCCCTGGTCTATGTTGGAAGTGATGGTGGTGTGAGTCGTGAACTGTGGCCCTGGTGTCGGGGAATTTGATGACACCTTGTTCATCTTGTCATGAATTCCTGGCAGCCCGGCAGTCCTAGAGGTTTTACTGGGTACAGAGGTTTCACTCGTCTGTAGTGTGGCAGTGCTGGTCAACCCCACTGAACTGCCACCGCTATCAGCTGTTGCAGTTGCTGCGGGCACGGTGCTGATTTGGCCGGGCGTAGCAGCAGTAGGAGAGGCATCAATCTTCACAGTAGTGGTGGCACCAGAACTGGTAGTGAGAGATGCTGGTGGATTGACAGAAGTTGGCTGGTTCGTAGACTTGTGTGGAGTAGTCACTGTGATGGCAGACGTGGTGACTACATCTGTAGACCCGGCATTAGTTGGTGCATTTGCAGGTTTATCAGGAGTTGGTGGTGTTCCAGTTGTGCTACTGGTAGTTGTGTCTGTCTTGGGTGGAGTTGACACTGTCTTGGATGTATCATCACCAATTGGCACAACTGATGTCACAGGGTTAGCAGAAGTAGCATTTTGACCACTTGAACAGACACTGTGAAGGAAGCCTAAGGAGGAAAAAACAGGATTATTAGGTACAGCACACTGCTAAATGAGTAGTATGTATATAAGTCCATCACTTTATTATGTCGTTTTTCTAGTAAGAGTTGAGACTGATGGAGCACTCTGAATTTCTGAGCTATGTCGACCTCTGTTCCTGGATTTCCTGCAGCCCCGACAGCTGTAAGCTACAGCCACAATGCTCCATCTTCTTCTGTTTCTCTATTTAAAGTGAACTGGACAGGATGCTGCTCACAATAAACTTGGAAGCACCACACCCACGACCACGGCTCATTTGAAGTGCCCCGTGAACAATCCTCGCCTGACTCCATAGGCAGAAAACAATGGCCTTATCCTCCCCCAATGCTTTTTTCCTCCACCCACCTACAGTACATCCACAAACAGCCAGTGGATTTTCAGCATACATGTGTGGTGACACATATTCTTACACGTAGTCATTCTGATTGGCATGTACATGTTTCTTCAGAGCTATAATGATGTATCAACATTTTTTCTTATTGCCAATTATTTTCTAAATCATGCTGTTGAAGATACAGTTGATGGTCCAGAGCAGCTACTAAATGGACCTTGAGGGGAGACTGTTTTGTTAACTACTGTTGTCCTTGTCAAGAATCAACTTTCCCTTTAAAACCTTCTGACTTCCCTACCATGGCTGTGGTTATCAGCTCCAAGTCATTTGCTATCCCTACTAAAGATGCAAATCTTTAAAAACAGCCCACAAATATATAGTTTTATTTAAAAAAAAAGGTTCATATGGTTCAGGGATTTCCTAAAACAGCTGATCACAGTAGTGTTTAGCAAACATTACTAAAACAGGAGATAATTGTGCATTTGTAGCGGATTAATATACATTTGGTGCTGAAGTCAGTATTCGGGGCAGCAGTACAGTGTGTGTGGGACTGAGTCAAAATAAACTACAGTGCAGCAGTGTGGCTCAGTGATGTGTTTTTAATAGAGTTTGGACAACAAGAAGTCACCAGTTCTTCTTTATCTGATTTTACAAGAGCTGGTTGAAGCATATAAGGCTTTGTTGCTCAGATTTTGGACAACATAACCAAGTTTCCCACAAAGTCAAACCATTCAGGTTATTCTCATGAGCTACTCAAGCCGTAATCCCCACAGCATGTGAATACAGCATTAGGACGGTGTCAGGAGTTAGCAGATAAGAGTCAAGTGGAGGCTGGTAGAGCCGAGCTTGTCCTGTCTCTGTACAGCACAGACACATCACTTATCAGCATCCAGCCTGCTGCCATATACACTGTTACAAAGAGAGTTAGAATGTCGTAGTTCTCCGCTCAGAGGAGTCCTTTGATTGAGCTGAGTGTTCTGATCTACGCTGCTCGGAGGCTTTTTGACAGCATACAAGATCTGCTTCATGAGGGCTTTTTCCTCTGTTTGCCGGATAAACTCATAGTCCTTAAATCTGTTGTGTTCAACCAGTCAGAATTAGTCAACAAACTGTAGCTGCATTGAAATCTGGGGTGTTTTCTGTAGCTATCAATATTAGAAATGGACCCAGAACTGCATCAAACATTAGCAAAAACTCTTTTGTAAACTATGTAGATATGGGTGGATTCCCCCCTCATCTATGGAAGTGGAAAGGTTTCCAACATTACATCATGTAAGAGTAATTTACCTGACAAAGTTGGAGTTCAGTGTATTTTTACTTATGTATTTTATTCTGCATACTTGCCGATCGACACAGCTTTGTTTCCTGCTAACCACACTTAACCATCAGCAATTTGTGATTCTTTTTTTGTGTGTGTGAGAGAGGTCATTTTCTCCTTCCACCCCGCTCTCTCTTGCTCTCCCTCCCCCAGGTGTGGCGTCTTGTACGGCGTGACCCCGGCTGACCCGAGCTGTCACTGACGCATCTGTTTCTTAGTGGGCGACAGCACCCGCTGATCCCAGTGCTATCAGTACCAAGGCTGTTTTTACCTCACCCACACATTCCTTACCACACAGCCTCCAGAAAAACACACACCCACAGGAATCACCACCTGTAGACCGTCAAGTCCACTGGACAGTCAACATACACCCTTTTTTCCTGATTTATTTATTTTTTCTTCTACCAAGACTTACTTTACTAATTACTAGGATACCATCAGTCTTATTAGATTTAACATAGTAACATACTAGAAGTACATCTTTTTGAGTTACTCACTCAATCCAGTCTTTTTAAAAAACAATGACTGAAATGAATATGTGTAATGTGAAAGGTGTCACTCGTAGGGATGAACCCACAGATAATTATCACTCAACAGTGCCACTCAGCTCGATGGAGCGTTTTAATGTCTTTTAGCTCACTGGTTTAGCTTTAGTGTTTTGGTTTACTCTCACTGCTCCAATCAGCCTGCAGCAGGCAGCTGATAAACCCACTGCACGCTATCTATCCAGTGCCTAACAGCAAAGTTAGCAACTAACTACTAGACACAATGGAGCCAGATATTTTGCCCAGGACCAGAAATAAAAAGAGAATGAACTGAATATTTGGATTTATGTTCAACAGGGGGCTAAAAACACAGTTCCAAAAAAATGCTAATGTTACTCTGTGTCTGACAGCTAACATAACTTGCTAACATCAACTTTTAAAAATATTTATTTTGTGCATTTTATGACTTAATTTAAATACCAACAATAGATAAATACCAGGGATGGGGGGGAGACAGAGATGGGGAATGACATGCAACTATTTTGGGCTCCCCCAAGAAATGAATACTGATTAAATAAGCTTAGTTCTGTATGTTGTAGTTCTTTTATGTGACGAAGACTGCCTGGGTATAAAAGTTCTAGTTGCAAAGATTATGTCAAGGAATCTCCTTCTTTTTGTCTCAGCATGTCTCAGCATTCTAATTAAATTGCAGGATTAACTTGCAAAAGTAGACCATTAAGAAGTTGATAAATTCCCAAGTATTTCCAACACTGCATATTAGTCCCAGATGTATCAATCACTGGGTTGGGTTATTTATACTATAAAATAGCCTGCACAAGCACTCTTTCAGCCCCAGGGCTAACTGGGGTTAATCTCTGATCATCTCCAGACTTCAGCAGCAAGTGTCAGAGAAGACCAAACCTGGACTTCTTTTAATCCAACAGTACAGTGCCCAAATATAGTGCCTTTATTTGTGAGATACTTCACAAAGCAAGGTTAGCGAGTAAGTTAGATTTTGATTTATCTGGCTAATGTTCTAACCCATGTGAAAACCTCTCCTGACCCATTCTACAACGTTTTAACCTCCTAACTCAGCTCGGAGTGCGTGGAGCTTCTCCCTGCCAGCCACCGGTCCTTTATGGCTGAGTGTAGACGCTGTAATATTGTCCTGTTGTTTTGCTGTTTGTCTCTGGGGGTGACCTGCTCCAGTGGATTGTGTGAGGGTCAGACAGCAGAGGGTGTGAGAACTGATCTGCTGGACTTTCCCTGGCTCTTCTTTCCACTTCTTGGCTCACTTCGATGGCAGGAAACAGTTTTGTTGATCTGGGCATGTGTGTAACTTATTATTATTATTATTATTATTATTATTATTATTATATGTTATTGTGCCAGGTGTTTCTATTGTTCCCATTTGGGTTAAAGCATACATTATTATTAGTGCCATAGGGATGTTTGTCCGTAGCATTTGAAATATCCAAACTATACCCTGGTATCACATCACAACATATCACGTGTCAATCAAACATTGTGGGTGGGGCTGTGGCTTCCTTTTCTTTACATTTTATGTTGATGAAGTAGGTGGTGCTTTTGTCTACTAGCTAAGCGTGGGTAAACATCTTCCACTTGCACTTAGATGTTGACACTAATAGGAAGTCAGAAACTGGTAACTATGGTGCAGTGAGGTGAGGTTTTCCACCTGACATGAACTCAGCGTTATTATCAGTTCTTCCTTCTGTTTATTCCAAACTAATCAGACAACGAAAACATTTTTCTTCCTGTACAAGAGAGAGTTTGTCAGAGACCCAGCTACCAGACAGCCAGTGTTCACAACAACAAATAAAAAAACTCTTCTAGGTTGAATCATGGTGTTATGTAAAATCTGAGATAGAGCAAAGCAAGACTGACATCTGTTTATCAAGAAAAATGACAGATAAGAGCAGTACTTTAAGCTGAGGGAACATCATGCTCATCTTTGGACCAAAGGTAGTGTGTGAACTATGAGGGGCTGTTTGTGCCACTTCTCAATATTTTTATATGAACAACCTTTCTCTTTCCATTAAATCTCAGCTCTATCGTTAACCTTTTTTCCAAATGCAGCAGGCAGCTGTTTTGATCGGAAAACTGAAATACACTACACTGCCTGCTTAACAGCAGACAGACACAGGGACTAGCTGGTGAACATGGTGGAGCATTTAGCATCTAAAGAGCCACACAAAGCAAAGTGATACCGCCTTAATAATCAACAATCTGCTGATTAATAAGAGATATATATATTTATAACATTTTTAGTAACAACTTGATAATAATAATAATGATAATGTTATGATGGTGGGTTTAAATAAGTATCATTAAAAACAAAATAAAGTCACAAAAATACCAGACTGATGAAACGACTAATACAGATAATATGAGAGACGTAATCTTTGCATCGAAAGTATAACATTTACCTTTGATGCTGGTTGTATAGTGAACATGTGGAGCGTGTATACTCTGAGACTAAGTGGAGGTCCAGTGGAGGTCAGAGGGTGATCTCTGTCTCCCTGCTCTCCATTTAGGGGGTCCCACTGTTTGGTTCCAGCGGACCTCAACACCATCCTGTTCAGTGTGAGAACCACCAACCGTACACATTAAAGAGTCTGACAGTGTGGCCAGAGGGTGGAGACTGGTTGAATTGTCTTCCCTTCCTGACTGCCATGTTGTAAATAAACGCCCGTATATACAGGCCCCACACAGACTAAAACATGTAGAGGGTAAGAATGAAGGGAAAGAGGGACAGAGGGGACGGAGTTATTGCTCTCTGGCTGAGCAAATACTATTGATATCTGTGGGTGGTTTCATTTGCTCCCATGCAGACATAAGGGCATTAGTGAGGTCCAGCAGTGATGTTGGGTGATGAGTTTTGGCTCACAGTCGGTGTTCCAGTTCATCCAAAAGGTGTTGGTGGGTTGAGGTCAGGGCTCTGTGCAGGCCACACCAAACTGGCATTATGGAGCTGGCTTTGTGCACAGGGACATTGTCGTGTTGAAATGATCAGAAATATCACTGAAGATATGGCATTAAAGGAATAGTTTGGGTAATAATACACCTATTCACTCTCTTGCTGAGCGTTAGATGAGGATTGATAGCACTCGTCTACGTTACACATGGAGCTGGAGCCAGGAGACTATTAGCCTAGCATAAAGAATCAAACAGCTGGCCTCACTCTCTCCAAATTAAAAAAAATCTGCTTACCAACACCTCTAAAGCTCACTAATTAAATATCTGTGTTTAATTTGTACATAAACAGAAATGTAACGATAACAACTTTTTATCCATGAGCTCAGCACTTCTGCGTCTGGGTCTATTCTGACCAGAATCCAACTTTTTGACCATATACAAGTTATCATGCCACAGACATTAAATACAGAAATGAATGAACATGTACAAGCATGTAAAACATGCAGGAACTACATAACCAAAATAAAAACCAAGCTGCAGTGACTCTAGTCGGAACAGGAGTGCAGTCACGGCTAGCCTTAGCTAGTGAGCTAAATTAGCTAAACTGACTGCTCAGCTAATTTACAATACCTTGTAAGAAATTAGTTGTTTTACCACATATAGAAAGCAGCAGCTAAATCTAATCATAACAGAGAATTAAACACCTGATAGACTAGTCCTGCTAAAAGGTTAGTTTAGGCTAGTTTAGTGTCGATGCCCTGTCCAAACATAAGAGGCTGCCATGATATTTGTTGAGACTGCATCAGAAACTGAACATAAGCAGCACAATGGCTGTATGTACTGAGAGATTATTGTTCTAGACTTGCATTATGTTGTCAGATGGTTGTGTTAGTTACTAAGTTTCATGGCACAGTTTGGGTGTGTGTGTGTGTGTGTGTGTGTGTGTGTGTGTGTGTGTGTGTGTGTGTGTGTGTGTG